>VZTU01034056.1:59119-71682 GCA_013400835.1 Zapornia atra | reverse complement strand
TTGGATGGGGCCCTGGGCAACCTTGTGTAGCTCCAGGCCTGGAGGTTGGTGGCCCTGCCTGTGGCAGGGGGGTTGGAGCTCTGTGACCCTTGGGATCCCTTCCAACCCAGACCATTCTATGATTCTATGATTCTATGATCAGCATACTGCCATGTAAGAATAAGAGATAGCTTGCTCATAGCTTGTCTTTTTCCCCAAGTATTTTCTTCATCTTTTCCTGTGCCAGATTTTTATTGGGTGAAATTAATGAATGAACCAAAATCAACATGTCCCAGTTAGTAACAAATACTTCATGGCAATTTCAGAGACAAGTAAGATACTACTGACTTCCTGGCATAGGTTATGCACAAATTTCTGTTTCAGTTCAACAGTCTTGCTCAGTATGTTGGGTTTTTTTTTACTTTAGTTGTTTTACTATAGGTAGGAACTACACACTGAGACTTCTGCACATAGAGAATTCCTTCTCTGTGCTCCTGAAACGATGCCAAATTTACAGAATTACACCATTTCTCTTCCCATGTTGAATGCAGTCACAAAAATGCACTCTAAGTAGAATAAGCTTTGAGAGAAATGTCAGCCAAAAGTCTCTCTTTATTGAGACTTCAGGCTCCTCTCCTTATGCCTAAACTGTGGATGCTAGTGGGTCGGAAGCAGGTCATTATTCAAACAATACTATGAACATTAGTCAGTAACTCTCAATATATCCCTAAGTGCTTCCTCTGCAAGCACTCTTTCTGACAACTAAAGATGGTCCAAATCATTTTGATGAACATTAGGGAATTCATCTATCAAAGTACATGGCATCTGAATCAACATTACTCTGTTATCTGTGATAGAAAAAGTTAAAACCATATCTGCAAATAAATCTTAGAAAAGGAGGAGAGGCTGCAAAACAGAGGAGGGAAACCCTGGAAGTAAAAATAAACTATTTTCCCAAGCCTTTAGACAGATACATTTTAAAACTGTGATTTGTCCAATTAAACCAGTTTATTTTTATTATTTGTTTTCATGCACTTCTGGGCTCTGGCAAGGATGGTCAAGCCAAGTGCCAAAATACTTTGAAAAGACTCTATATATTTCTTGATTGGGAACAAGACCTAAAAGGAAGATTCTCAGAGAAGCTTCCTGTCTTGAGATTTTTCTACCTAGCTCTGTAATTCCATAACAAGATTTTCCAACAAGAATTCAGCTGGGCACAAGAATCCTACCCGAGGTAGGCAAGATTTAGATTTTCCAAGTCTTTTGGTGCTTCTGTTACCCAAAGCTAATTGTTCTGATTTTCCTCAAGTATTCATGCAATAGAGATGTAATAGTAACATTTCATGCTCTGCAAAAGCAAATGCAATCAGGGTTTAACAGACAATTCAAGGTAAATGATCAGGAAACAGGGATGAGAGCCAATAAAATAAATTAATTGGAAATAAAAGAAAATATTAATTAACTGTTGCAATATTCCAGATGGGATTTGTGTCTTATTAAAAAATTAACAGCAAAGTGTTAGTTTGCATCAGTGTGAGGAGTGAACTGACTCAGAGAAAAAGCTTCAAAATCACCTATACTTCTTCCTGTATGAGTTTTTTTACTGTTTATCATAACACTGACGGATCCCAAATTTCTGTAGACTTAATAATACCTGACAGAACATAGCTTGAGGTGATACAAGAGAAGACTGAGAGGAAGGCAAATACTACAACTCTACCCACACAAGCACATTTTTAACAGGGAAACAATATTTTCCATGATTGAATGAACCTGTTCAGTTTGGCAAGATGGAGACTGATCATTGATAGAAGGAGATACAACCAGATACCTCTCCTACACGTATCAGCCCCCGTGACTCTAGGAGTGAGACTTGTGCTGTTAGGCAGCTCCACAATAAGGATCACACAGAATCACACAGAATCCCAGGGGTTGGAAGGGACCTCGAGAGCTCATCAGGTCCAACCCCCCTGCCAGAGCAGCTCCCCAGCTCATATTGCACAGATAGGGGTCCAGATAAGGATGCTTTCCCAGATTGTCTAGATCCAAAACTAAGAAGGACTCCAACATCAGACTTTCTCATTGGCCTTTGGGCAGCTTGATAAGTCCCTATGCACCTAATATTCATGTGCAATGTTAAAGCACAGTCTTTTCAAGAATAAACCAATGCTGTATCAGGAACTATAGAGATTTTAAATACTTAGACACAGAGTCAGCTCATAACATAGAGAAACCCAGGAACAAAGAAAAACAATGTAAAATGCCCATTAGCACAGCGTGCTTCCTCAGCACCACTATCACTTTGCCTCAGGCTTATTTCAAGTACAGTATCTTTAGCAGAGAGAGAGTGCAAAAACTGCAAGGACATCATTGATCTGACAACGCTCCTGCTACTTGCTTAAGTTTCTTTCCACTCCATCAGCAGAATCTGTACCAGTTCTCCTTCATGGCTTTACCCTTTGCCTTTCTAAATCCAGGCTCCCTTGTTCTCTGCCTATAGCATTAACACCAGTCACACAAGCCAGCCACAAGGATGACAGGGATGCAGGCTCGCAAACACTGATTGATGATGTACTTCCTAAGAAAGCAGAAGCAAGTAATAAAGATGACCTTACGACATGATTTATGAGTGTTTGGCAATTCAGACACACACTCATACTGCAGACTAGCTAGAGACACAGGCAGGAAGAGTGGATACTGGTGATCTATCAGAAAAAATCTTGCTCAAAGCAAAGAACTGGTTGGTCAGCTCAGGTCAGAGAGTATAGAATATGGAAAAAGTGCAGCATCAGAACTAGATGAAGAAATATGTTTAACTTAATTTTGTGTTTGTTGGAATTTAAAATGTTTTCAACTAACTCAAAAAAAATCAGCAAATAAAAACAAAAATCAGGATCAAAAAATACTGTTCCTGAGGAAGTTCTAAGGAAAGGAATTTTGGAAACATGGGATTAAAACAATAATATGACTCTGACCTCACCAAACAGGAGAGAAGACCCCAAAGTCTTTGTTTTTCCTCCATAAAGGGAGGAAGAACCTGAAGTTGGAACTCACACAGACACAGCTAAATTTTCCAATGACACAGACAAGGAAATAGGGGGGTATCATCTGTGACTCCCTGATTTTGGAATGGTATCTATATCCCCTGTGAAACACAGCTTGAAAAACGGAAGTTCCATTGCAGTCTTCCAGTTGGTTTTCCTAGGCAAACCCATGTATGAAACCGATTAAGTGCTCCAGCTGCTTTGAACCTTACAGGATTTTTTGAGTAACCAAAGCAAGCTACAGAAAACATGCCACCTTCTAATACAAGACTTGCCATCAACAAACTCTGGACAAGTGCTGAAACAAGTTTTCCAATTTATTTATTTATTCCCATTCTGAAATGCTCCTTCCTTCACTTTCCATGGCCATTGCAGCAAAGAAAGTTTTCCAGTAGCAAGGGAACTATAAAGATTAACCAAGGCTGAACTATAAGTGCAAATATCTTAACCTGCTATTGGTAAAATAAGACTTCTGCCCAAGACTTGGCTCTTGAAACATCACCTTGGTGCCATCCAGAAGGAGGTCTGTCTATGTGGGGTGTGCAAGGAAAAGAGCCTGAACCTCAGAAATGGCAAACATGTGCTGTTTAGAACTCAGCTACTCATTCTGTGGGCAGAACTGTGCAGCAAGAACTGCTTGCTGAATAATGACTGAACCAGACAAAACTGCAAGTCTCTTAAGTGATTCATGGAAAAGGAAGGCATTGCTGAATTATGTGTGTAGCGTGAATACTGTTGTGGTACAGCACCTCTGCATGACTTCTACCATCCCCCTGACTGCAGTATTTACACCAATTTCACCTTTACAAGCCCTTCATTTCAACCACTTGTCATTATTGCTCTTCTCCTCCAGTTTGGGGTTCAAAATTACTCTTTATTTTGTTTGTTTGGCTCATATCTCCAAATCAACAGGAATTATGATCAATTTTTTTTCTTTAGCAGTTAAGACAACACAGAGGACTCTTCTGTTGTCTTTTTGAACTAAAGTTTAAAAAAAAACCCAACCAAACCCACAGAAAGAAAAAGAAAAAAAATCCACTAGAGAAAGGAAGTCACTTTCACCACTGCAGATACATCTCCTCATCTCTCCCTTAGCAGGAAAGGAACTTGAAAGGCAGCTTTATCTAGTCCTCTTTGGATATAAGAAGAGATTTTTAGAGCACCCAGGAAGCCAAATCACAGTGTGCCTAGCAAGACTGTCTACACAAAAACACAAAGTGTGCAGCAAAAATGATTCTGCTCATTATTTCATCTGCTTCAAAAACATGACCAGTTACTACAAAGGCTGGTGCAGAATTCACAGCACAGGACCTCCATTCAGTGTCCAGCAGACAAGGCTCTATCCATTTCAACTGCAGAAACATGTTCAATGGCCACCTCCCCCATGTGCAGGACAAGCAAAAGCCTGATGCCTTTATAAGGAAATACAAACTGGTCTACATGTTGGATTTGTTTTTATAGAACTCTCTGTTTACTGTGTGGTCCAATATTAAATCCTTATTCCTGTGAAATAACTGTTTTCTGATCTCTCTCCAGAAAACAACCCAGAGACACATTTTCATGGCTAGAATGAATTACCAAAAGATTTCATCATGCCTTAATTTATGCACATATGTAAGACAAAGGATTACTTAAATCAACTCTCATTCATCTAAATTTTATTGTGCCCAGCAGAACTGGTATTTTTCCTATCTGAAAGTAGTGTCACACAAACTTTAGTTTTGACTTAATTAAAAAAACACAACCATTTTACTACATTTAGATATGACACACATGCCTAATCATTATTGTTTGCTTTCAATTTTTCAGTGTAAGAGTTTTTAGCATTTCTCTGTTCTCAACTGTGTCTGATCCAGCCAAAGCTAGTCAATCACAACTCCTGATGTGGTCATATATCCCAAGGCAGTGGTTTCTTAATTAGCTGCACTCTGAGTGCTATCCCAAACAATGTATAATTCCATCTATATTTTACTTGCATTTCGTCTTTCTTCACAACAGTTTTTACCTGGGCAATCCCTTAACTTTAGGTGGAGTTACTCCTGGGTTTTATTCTGACACAGACAGAGGAGAATGAGGCTTACTGCCTTTACTGAAAGACTGTGTTAAACCCCACTGGGAACTGTTTCAATGAAAGTACACTAAATGCATGACTTATCATTTTGGAGGAAGCACTGTGTTTTGGAGGAAGCACTGTGTTTTGAAGGAAGCAATGTAATAGTATCTCATGAGAGCAGTTCTTATTAATTGCAATTTCTGTATGGTTTGGATTTATTACAGTTCTGAATTTACTGCCAGTGCTGCCATATGTAGTCTATAATTTGTGCAATACAAGACTATACACATTTCCCAAAGACATTCCCTCTAATCATTTGCAAATTTCACAAATTTAGCACAAAGAGATACTCCTTAATCAGGACCAGCAACTGGCTACTACTATTCAGACAAGTGAAGAATAAAAGTATAGGTGGATCTATCTATAAAAGCAAAAACACTGGTCAAAAGATTTAGTAAGATCTTTCAACTGTTTCACACCCTCCATTCTTCTGGATTTCCAAAAGCAGTCTGGATGTTCTGCTCTGACAAAGCATCTGTTGCCAGAAAAGAGAGGAACAGCTCTAAGGAGCTCTTCAGGAAGACCAGTAAGAACGGCTCACGTCGCAACAACGCTACCAACACCACCCTGAGATGTTCAGGCAAAATGGCAGGCAGTAAACACTTGCTGTGTTGTAATTCAGAAAACTCTTCATGAAGCAGAATACTGTGAGAATGATGGATTAATATCTCACTGACAGCACACTGACAGGTAACACTGATGTTAGGAAATTCCTCATCCAAGTAAAGGTTCCCATAATGTTGACTGGCTGCTGTATGAGGCCCATGAAGCCTCAGGCCCAGCTATGGGAATAAGCTTTTCCATGAGTGAAGAAGTTACATGCAGGAAAGGCCACCCTTTTCTGTTTTAGCAACATTCACTGGTTGGAATAGAACAGACACAACAGACTGTTCCAGTTGGAAGGGACATACCACTACAGAATCACAGATTTGTCTTGGTTGGGAGGGACCCTTAGATCTTCAAGTCCAACCATCAACCTAACCTGACAACCACCACTAAACCACGGCCCTCAGCACCAGCCTCTAGTCCAACTGCCTGACCAATTCAGGGGTTACCAAAAGTTAAAGCATGTTGTTAAGGGCATTGTCCAAATGCCTCTTAAACACCGAAAGACTCGGAGCATCAATCACCTCTCTAGGAAACCTGTTCCAGTGTTTGACCTTGGTAAAGAAATGTTTCCTAATACCCAATCTAAACCTCCCTTGGCAAAGCTTAGAACCATTCCCACATGTCCTGTCACTAGATTCCAGGGAGAATTGTTTTGTACCATGGAGCTGCCTTCAACTCTTTGATTCCAATTGGCTGAAGAATGCAAAATAAAGGACAGATTATTTTCATAATTACTCTTTCTAACACAAGGGATTACAAAGATTAGTGACTAGGGTTGTGGCAACATATGCACAAACAGCTCACGTCTGGCTCTGTTGGAGGGCCCACAGAAGTTATGCAACAGTATCAGAAAATATAACTTAGAAGGAAATAGTTTTGTGTTACAGACCTCACACAGCTTTGTGCAGCCAAATGAGTAACTTCCACCTATTCTTCTGAAAGCTGTTTTATTTCTTCGTTCAGTATGTGGCCTGGTGGTGTCAACCAAAAGCCTGTAAAATTCCTTACCTTTCAGTTAAAAAAAGTTTGATTTGTTTTTCTAAAGCTCCCCTAATACTCATTCTATTAGCTATCATGTATGAATCATTGCTAGGTGTAGGTCAGTCTATCCCCAAGCCTTGCAGATGTCAAATGTAACTGGAATGTCTGAAGTTTAACTGACTGAATTTGGGCTGTTACAATTAATTTAATTTTTTTACATTTATAGTCATTTTTTGTTACAGTGCAGGGTTCTTACAAGACTTCAGGACTAGAATTAACATTCCATAGCAGGAGATATAAAAACCAAAGTGAGTTAACTCTTCTTCATAATAATAAAACAGCTATTTCCCTGTTACAGAAGTCTTAACAAGAAGGTTTTTATTACAGGACAATGAAAGAAAATTTAAATGAAACTTAAAAAAAACCCTCAGCATTTTCAGAGCATTTATGAGATCATGTAACCATTCCTGGCACATGTATTTCTGACAGCATTTCTCCTAAGCATACTTCACCACTGTTTAGACAAGGTTACTTAATATGGTACCTGCCTAATGCTCTTCAGTAGGTTAAAGGCTTTATTCTATTAGCTTACATGACTCAGCTATGAGGTTTCTGAGAGCTTGCATGACCTAGTAGTAACCTCACATTTGTTACAGGAGCTACAGTTTACAGTCTCAGAAATATCGCTGCACCCTAGATTCTGGCCTCATTTAGAATTTTTTGTAGAGACAAGGGGGTCTGTGTGCAGACTGTGCATAAACCTCATAAATAACACAAAACCCTTTTCTTAAAATCAATTGGGGAAAGTGTTTTCAGTGGATGGAAAACATTATCCTTCAAAAGGGAGCAGTCTCTCAGCCTCCTGAATTGCAAGTGTCCATTAAAAGGAAAGCAATTATTTTGTAAAGAAATCACTCAAATACTTAATGGCATGCCTTCTCAATCCCCAAAAATGAAAACACCCACAAACATAACCAATGACAAATTGAATTAATGCCATTTATGGGGAATAATTTTTTTTAAAAAGTACCTTTTTAACTTACTGCAAATAGATTAAATTTGTCTTAATGCCAGAGAGACCTTTGTACTGCATGTTGATAATAGTGTCAGTGCAAGACCCAAGGACATGACATTGGGAGTCCTAAGTGGGAGTGCTCAGTAACACACCCCAAGTCCTGTGGCAGTGGAGATCCACACCTGCTTTATGTGGGCATTGCAAGTCCCACGACTGTAAGTAGAAGTTAGCCAGTAACTCCAGTTACCCCAGGAGGAAGACCCAGCAGGTAAATCCCACACACTTCATACATTCCTAACAGGTGCATGTTGCGCTGCAAAAAAGATCACACTGCATGGATGCAATATTTATGATCCAGCTTCAAATCCTTTACTTCTTCCAAATGAGTTCTACCTCAATATCTATAGTCTAGCATGTTCTCCACTACATCAGACATAGTTACAGACTGGGAGAAGAGCTTCTTGAGAGTAGCCCTGCTGAAAAGGACTTGGGGATTGTGGTGGATGAGAAACTTAACATGAGCCAGCAGTGGCTCTTGCAGCTCGCAAGGCCAATGGGATCCTGGGCTCCATCAGCAGAGGGGTGGCAGCAGGGACAGGGAGGGGATTGTCCCTCTCTGCTCTGCCCTCATGAGGCCCCATCTGGAGTCTTGTGTCCAGATCTGGGGCCCCCAATACAAGAAAGATGTGGAACTGTTGGAGAGGGTTCAGAGGAGCCACGAGGATGATTAGAGGGCTGGAGCACCTGCCCTACAAAGAGAGGCTGAGGCAGCTGGGCTTGTTCAGCCTGGAGAAGAGAAGGCTGTGGGGGGACCTCATTGCAGCCTGCCAGTCCCTGAAGGGAGCTGATAAGCAGGAGGGGATTCAACTTTTTAAAAGGGTAGATAATGGCAGGACAAGGGGGAATGGACTAAAGCTAAAGGAAGGAAGGTTTAGATTAGATATTAGGGGGAAGTTTTTTACAGAAAGAGTGGTGAGGGGCTGGAACAGGCTGCCCAGAGAAGTAGTGGATGCCCCATCCCTGGGGGTGTTCAAGGCCAGGTTGGATGGGGCCCTGGGCAGCCTTGTGTAGCTCCAGGCCTGAGGTTGGTGGCCCTGCCTGTGGCAGGGGGGTTGGAGCTCTATGATCCTTGAGGTCCCTTCCAACCCAGACCATTCTATGATTCTATGATCAGCTGATTATCTTTTTTTTATTCTGCATTATTATGAACTCATACTTTTACATCACCCAGCACAGCAAATTGAAAAATGCCTTTGTTTTACCTGGAGGTATGTGAAGTACAAGCAGTAAATACTTTGCACACATTTTCTAGATACATTTATGATATAGACCCACAAGCACATATATTTCTTGGTGAGCTTGCAAAATTATAAAACAAAAAAACATTTTTCTTTGAAGGAAAAATGTGTTTTCTTTGTAGTAAGCAAAAATAGGTATGCTGATCTAGTAATATCCCTAGGAAAAAAAAATACAACAAAACTGTTATACCAAATATGCTTAATCTATGTCTAGAGGGAAATGAAAAAGAGGCAGAAAAGTCTAGATTGCTCTGAACAAGGGTATGTTTGATCTGCATGTAATGGGAGCACTTTACAACCTTCACACCAGTAGTTCATGTTGATGGACAGGAAGCTTAGACTTTGAGTTGGACCTGGAGGAATTTAGATAACTAAATGCATTCCCTTGCCTCAGAGATGAAAGCCACTTGCTATACCACTTGATCTCTCTATAGCTTTCTTCACTGCTGTCAGCCATTTCAATATTTCTGTGTGTCAGAAAGGCAAATAGGTGTCTATGGAACAGGCTGGGAAAAAGTGTTGAACTTTCCTAATAAGAATGCAATAAAATAAAAAAATCCCACAACACAGAAACACACAAGCACACAGCAAAAATCACCTACCAAGCTGTGACATGGTCAGTCTACTTTTGTAATAAGCAGAGAAGCTGTTTTGAGATATATTCCAGACACGTGAATGCCCTCCATGCTCAAAGGTCACTGAGGTTTTCACTGGTGTACCTTCTGAAGCTCTCAGTTCAGATGATGAACAGGATGCCTTGAGAAAAAAAAAAGCAACAATCCAAATTCATGGCATTCACCTGACATAACTGTCTTTGAACCAATTACTGCTTTTGGTTAATTTTAAGAATTTCCTTTGACTTTTGAGCTCTAGAGACTTCTCATTCAGCAATATTGCACTAGCATCTAGAAATTTCAGGGGGCCTCACTGTACCTGTAAGACTAGAAAAGCCTTTTCTCCAGAAAGCTTAGGATCTTGAGAGCCAAAAAGACTGAAATTAAACATGAATATATGGCACACTCAGGGCTTTGAACAATAAAGGTCTGCATGCTTGTCTTGTTCTAGTCTTACTCACAAGACTGTGAGTAAGACTACACTTCTCCATTTAGTAAACCAGAAGATTTTCTTATTGGCACCTATGCCTTAAATGCAGTAATAAATTAAATACTGCTAATATTAATAAATTAAATACTGCTGATATAAATAAATTAAATACTGCTAACATTAATAAATTAAATACTGCTAATATTATAGTACTTTTTAGTAAGTGATTTGCAAAAAAAAATTATACATAATTCAAACAGGGAAATGAGTTTCAGCAAATATTTTTTGATAGTATATGCAATTTTTTTTCTAGAAAAATCATAATCTATGCTTAAGAACATTGGATAATATCATAGTATGTGTATAGCACTGTCTTACACTCTGTACAATTACTGCTCTTTTATGAAAGCAACATCTCCAGGTTATCACTGACAAATTTTTCCCAATTTAGCAAAGAAGGAATGAACATGGCTAAGAACAGAAGACCAGTCTTAGGCCTACAGCATTTTATGCCAGCATCAGTTATATATAGCTGTGGAAATAGCTACGGGTACCTCAAACCTTCTGTCCTTCAAGTATACTTGTCACTATAATGATTCTGGCAGAATAACAATGAAATTGTTGACTCGTTCTAGTACTGCTCTATTGAGGTGCTGGAACAGGCTGCCCAGAGAAGTAGTGGATGCCCCGTCCCTGGAAGTGTTCAAGGCCAGGTTGGATGGGGCCCTGGGCAACCTTGTGTAGCTCCAGGCCTGGAGGTTGGTGGCCCTGCCTGTGGCAGGGGGGTTGGAGCTCTATGATCCTTGAGGTCCCTTCCAACCCATGCCATTCTATGATTCTATGACTTCAGGCTCAAGAACATAGCATAAAACCGGTCTCTATTGGTGGTATTGTCTATCACAATGTGTTGCTGGATTGACTCTAACAGAGTACACTTTTCTTGCTCCTGCTGAAATGTTTTAGTGCAGATACTATGAACAAGTGAATTCTCACCAAATTTCAGGAGTTCCAATAATATTTCTCTGTATTCACTTTCCCTATAAATATCACAAAAAGTAGTGCCAATAAAAAGACATTTCTGAAACACTTCCAAAACCATCTTTTTCACACTGTTTAGATATATGGTGATCCACATTCTGGAAACACGTATGTATTTTATTATTTTTTCATATTCAGAAGTGAAAAAGTAAAGTTGTAAAAAGTTATTCAAATACATGTCATTTGGTATTCATCAGTCGCTTCACTGAGATTCTGCCTTTGGTGAAGGTAGGGGAAAAGGGTCCTCAACAAAATGGAGAGGGGCAGCAGTCTTCAAGGAAAATAAACCAGAGAATGTAAAAAATTGCATGACAAGAGGAGTGTTTCATTGATGTATGTCCCTCTCTGGGGATGGGTTTGCAGCTTTATGGACGGAGATTGCACTGTTTAGATAACTACACCCAGCAGTCATCTTCCAAGCCCTCCTTACACTGACCCTGACCTGCAACCAGCAGTTCAAAAGCACATCTACAGAAACTGAATCTTCAAGGATTAATTTATGTATTACCTCTGTTATCCATAAGGTCAGAGGTCGGTTTCTTTAATTTGATGGCAACCAGCTTGCTATGGCCACTAATACATAGTAAAGCTCTCTTAATTAAAATGTGTAGTGCAGAAATAGAGATACATCAAATAAAAGAGATAACAGCAACATCACAGATGAAACCAAGGCTGCTGGATTACAACACTACTTCTTCCACCTCAGAATGAACGGATCAAACCATCCCGCTGCAGCACAGAAAGGCCTTTGCATTCTAACAGCTGTTCATCTTGATCAGGTTGCCTTCCCTCCTGCCCATGTTTTTCAAAATCTAAGAATTCTTTTATGACTTCCATTTCAGAAATAATCAAAGGAATGCATTGCTTAAAAATACAACTATTTACATGCCAAGAAGAGGAAATAAGTTTTTGAAACTACATTAAGTTTTCACATATCCCTTTAGAGCATTTACATGTACCCCTTTTTATTCCTGTTTTAAATGGCTCAATGGGAACAGAACCATAACTTAGCTGGCCAACCACATCATTAATAATGGAATAAACAGGCTTCACATATTTAAACATCTCCATGTATACCACACATGGTTTGGGGTTTTTTTTTAATGTATTTTCCTCTTTTAAGAAACTTCATAGTTCATCCCAAATTGTCTTACTAAACTCTCAAAAAGTTTTGTTCAAGGAGTAGTTAAAAAAGTGAGTCACCTGACCTACATTAAAAGCAGACAAAATATGTCATTTTTTACAAGCAGTCAGAGCTGCCAAATTTATAACATAGAACTACAAAATTGAGTTTTATTGGTGAAAATGCTACCAAACTCAAGTTTAGACCAGTTTTTCCCACCACCTGCAGATCACAGAATCACAGAATCACAGAATCTTAGGGGTTGGAAGCGACCTCAAGAGATTGTTGGGTCCAACCCCCCTGCCAAAGCAGGCTCCCT
>VZTU01034056.1:17453-58558 GCA_013400835.1 Zapornia atra | reverse complement strand
TATTCCTCCCCAGGTGCCAGACTCTCCACTTGCTCTTGTTGAATTTCATTAGGTGTCTCCCTGCCCAACTCTCCAGCCTGTACAGGTCTCTCTGGGTGGCAGCGCAGTGTCCTGCGTGTCAGCCACCCCTCCCAGCTCTGTATCATCAGCACTTGCTGAGGGTGGATGCTGTTCCCTCATCAAGGTCGTCAATGAAGATATTAAACAGGACTGGACCCAACACTGAGCCCTGGGGAACACCACTGGTCACAGGCCTCCAGTCAGATTCTACTCCACTGATCACGACCCTCTGAGCCCGGTCTGACAGCCAGTTCTCAACCCACCTCACTGTCCACTCATCTATCCCTTGTTCCCTCAGCTTCTCTATCAGGATGTTGTGGGAGACAGTGTCAAAAGCTTTGCTAAAGTCAAGGTAGATGACACCCACTGCTCTCCCTCCATCCACCCAGTTGGTGATGTCATCATAGAAGGCTATGAGATTGGTCGAGCACAATCTCCCCTTGGTGAATCCATGCTGACTACTCCTCATGACCAAGATCACCAAGATGAGGCCTTTTAAAGAGATTTTTCTTTCCATTTTCTTATGTAACAGGTAAGGCAGAAGTTTTGAAGGTCCTTTACACACAGGTAACATGGTATTCAAAACAACATATTTATGCATTCTTTTAGAATGCATCACATGTTCTCTTACTCTGCCCAGTTTTTTTTCCTCCTACATCCTCAGGTATGTCCTAAATCAATAATTTATATTTTAAACTCCAGAAATCCTCAATGCAATCACTGTTGGACTTAAGACAACAGGTACCATCAACAGGATATACAGACTGACAAAGCTGTCTGCAGAATTAGTGAGATCAGTCCCACAAAAATCTATTAGAAAGAACATCCAGATCTTCTTCCAAACTTCAAAAGTTTTAGATTTCAAATCACACTCAGTTCAACTGATTCTCCAACTGGCTGTCCACATACCTGACTAGAGCTGTACTACTTGAACTGGTATAATGCCAGCCAAGAAGCAACAAACTTAACATTTACATTTGGAATAGAATATTCTGAATTTTTTTCTGCTCCATGAGCATGAAGGCCCCACCCAAAACACAGCCAACCTGAGGTGATTTTTTTCTTTGAATCCAGAGAACTTTAATTCAAACCCTAATCTATTAACACATACCACACACGATGACCCCCCCAATAAGAACTGATCAGGAAACGGAACACATAAGACAATGTCAAAAAGAAAACCTGAAATGTGCTTGAATAGGGAAATAACACCATAGCTCCCAAGAGAAGTTAACTTTCAGTACAACAACCTATGATGTAATATAGTCTATTGCCCTGAGACTTTTGTTGTAGGTCCCCTGGGAAGAGGTATCAAACTTAACTGATTTTTTCTGGTTTGTTGGATTACCTAATGATAATGAATTTAGTGTAGAAAGATTTGATTTAAACATTCAGGATGCTCATGAAGCTAAGTCAAACAAGCTACACAAACACAGAGTCATTTTATTTAACTCTCACCCAGCCCAGAGCATACCCCAGTGGTTTGTGAAGTCTCAGTTATTTATTGATCACGAAGAATAACCAAAAAGACAGTAATTTTCAACCTTGCCTCTTGTAAAACTTAAACATGAGGCTCCTAAATTGTGTGGCTCCAAGGCAGTCTAAGCACATTTCAAGGGAAAAGCCATCTGCCAAATTCAGTCACTCTAGCCACAGAGGTTTTAGATCAGTGCAATTAGCTGAAGAAAATACACTTTTAATGGCATAAGTCTAAAAGCACTCGGGGCTTCCAACAATGCACACACAAGAAATCCCTTCACTGTTAGGCTCTGATTTCAACAAAATAAAACTAACACCAAAACCTCCCTTTGTAATTTCCTATTACAATAAATTTTCTAACTAGCCATATGTATTGAAAGTGCCCCAGCAACTATGTCACACAATTAATTCAACACACATGGAAATCATACTGGATAACACACAATAGGTGCACACAGAGCATTTCCCTTTAGATACTGTTGCTTTGCAACAAATGGTAAGTGAGATTATAATGAAGTGCAATCTCTGGAAGATCACTGAAGATTTTCTTTTAGTGTATGACTACAAACTACATGGGTTAAGTTGACATTCAAAAATATCCTTTTGGTCCAGCTTTTTTGGTTTTGAACCTCTTTAGAATTCAAGCATCTCATAAGGCAGGTGCCAATCAGTTTGCTCTAGCTGGCTGGGTGGCCCCATCAGACCAACACCAACCATGTTACCAGGGCATCCCTCTATTGCAAAATCACAGGTCGCAGTAGTTTAGAGTTACACTGAGCAACAATTTACTTGGTAGATCTGTTTCAGGCTGGCTGACAGATATTTTACTAATACAATTTCAGTTTGGTTTTTACACAAATCAGTCAGTATTGAATTTTACTAATAAAAAAGTATCATGATAATTATCTAAGTCGGTGCAAAAATACTAATTTCCTACATATCTTACAAGTCTGCTTTAGGTCTTCTTCTGTAAGCTGTCACATTTACTGACCTCAGACCTATACTGACTTATTTCAGCTGAAAATCTGTCTCACCAAATGATGTCTGAAAAAAATTCTGAAGAATTTGAGAATGAGATTCATTGTTTTTGCTTTGGAACATCGAACAGCTATATCATTTCCATAAACACCAGCCTCCAGCTTCAAACACATGTACTGGGAAATTCTTGGCCACACAATTCTGGCAACTCAATACATCTGGAATATCATGATTCTCTGGTTTGGGCATATCATTGATGCAATTTTGGCAGACTTAAAGAACAAATTCTCTGTGCTCTGACTGTGGTAATAGATAAATAAGATGTGCAAAGAAAGAAATTACAAAAAAGACACAGATGAGAGGCTGGCAAAACCCACAACACCTCACAGTAAAGATACAAAGAGCTTCATCACTTATTAGTTTATCCAAAAGATTGACTGATGATAAACACAATGGAGAAAATCCTGGCCTTACGAGTTCTTTAATCGAATAGTGAGGCATAAGTGGGACACAAATGGCTGTAAGCAGAAGCCAGACAAAGTCACAAATTATTAACTGTTTGGAAAATTAGTAGAAGAAACTACCAAGAGATCCTCCACTAGCTGATGCCTTCCAACTATGACTGGTTGTCTTTTTGAGTGGTATATTTTAGCCTAAATTTATATTGTAGGTCTTAAGTGGATAAAATCAACCATTACACAGCCCTTAAGAGAGCACACTTGATGATCAAAGTTCTTTTGGACCTTAAAAAAAGTTAAAAGCCTATTAACTGTTCTGGCCAAACAGGCAGAAAAGACTCCAAGTACTTACAACGACAGTAATTGCATAGTGAGTTGAAGCAAGCTTTGTGCCAGAGCAGGAAAGTCTGGCCTCTGGACACAGCTGTTTTATACCTGTAGCTGCTCAGAAATAGGAAATATCTTAGAGGAAATCCACAGAATATTTATACAGCTAGTTCTTTCCATATACAATTCCCCAGAGGTTTTTTTGCAAAATGAAAGACCTGAAATCTGGTTAGAAATCCAATAATTCTGTGTTTAGTTTATTAGTTTGAAGAACTTATTAACAGGACTACAGCTAGGCAGCACTTAGGGCAGGAAGGGCATTTCTCAGAGCACGTCTCTTCAAGCATGCTAGGTTTGCTAGGTTGTCTTCAGCTTATCAAATAATAAACATTAGATGCAGGTACAGTTTCACGTATCTCCCATCAGAGCCATCGGCTCTTCCTATTTATCACCCAAAATGCCCTCATTCCTTAATTTAATGCTTACTAAACCACTCTGACAATCACCAGAAGAGAGCATCTATTTGAAAGAACAGATTCAAACTGCTGCATTCCAAAATGAAACCTGTTCTGCAGTGCTATGCCCTGAAACATCCATCTTATTTATCTTAATAAAACATCCATCTCTATTTATCTTAGAGGCCTTACTATTAACGTCTGATCTGGATGAATTTAAAGGGAAAGAGGTTACAAACTAGGTTAACCATGATAAGGCCTATCAATCTTTGGACTTCATGGTAACGCAAGCTTTGCAAAAAATAATCTTGTTAAGAAATAAAACATACCCTTCTATGCCCTCATGCTTCCCTTCATTTCTTTAAACACAGGGGAGCCTTGGTGTCATGTTTTACCTTGATTTCTCTCCCCCACAGGCTGTTACGGATCTCACTGTGGGGGATTTCTTTGCAGGGGGCTCAGGTGGGGGCTGGAGGAGGGCAATGAAGGTTATATTTGACACTCTCTAACGTCAAAAATGAAGATAAAGTGTGAATTATCTAATAACCTTTATTTCTTCACTGTTTTGAATTAAAAGCGATGGAAGCGTGTCATCAGCCTTCCACTCAAAACAGTGTATACAGATGGGTGGAGGGGAAAAAGAAGAGATGAAGGCCCATCTCCTGCAATGTCCTCAAGCCTGGGGAGTGAAACACAATATCCCTTCCAGTGGGAGAATTTTGCACTCAACAGTGCACAGATCTGCAGGTCAGTGCTGCCTGGACAACAGGGTGAATCCTGCTAGTAAACCAATTTCACTGGCTGCACTAGATGACTGCAAACAGTTGTCCTAAAACCAAAACCCAACAAGCCACACAACCAAAAGAAAATCCCACACCAACAGATGCTGTCAGACACACACTAACTTAATAGAAAATTAAGAAATAGGGATTGTGGATTAGCTGGGAAAAAAACTCTTAAGCATTTTCACTTCATCATAATAATTTTCATAGCGATAGTCAAAGATACCATAAGGATAGAGAGTCACTCAGACTTTCAGGTACCAAAATCTCTTTGGCACTGAGAAGCTTTCCATGTATGTCTACAGTCTTGCATAATGTTATTTGTATTTTAACAGCTCCTTCCTATCCTTCTATGTCATAGTATACATGGAATATTTCAGGAAATTCTAGAAGATAATCTTAATGTCCAGGTGTGGATCAGGATAGGCATTAAAAAACAACAGAGATCAAGAAGAGAGGAAGTGAATTTTGTTCAGGCTAAGCTGGACCACACTACAGTCTATGCAGTATATGCACATATAATCCTTGGCTCAGTTTTCCTCATAAGGCAGCAGCAACTCTTACCCTTGCTGTCTTGATCCCAATTATATGACCTACGGCATATAGGAACTTCCCTAATAAATTAAAGGTAATAAGGTGAAACTAATCAATGAAACCATACAGCCATATGGTATTGTGGTCCTGGATGGTAAGTTTATACTCTGAGAATCTGCAAATTAGCTGTGAAAATAAAAAACATTTAAAAATAGATCAAGCAGAGATAAAAACCTTGCAACACATTGTAAAAATTACAGATACCCAGACCCATTAAAGTGAACTAAAAGCAAATGACAATGTGACTAGGAACTTTATCAAATTCATTAAAACATCCATTTCTTTTTTTTATCCAAATTAGGGTTTGTGATCATGAGCACCCCACAATGTCATATGTTATCTAGAAAGCACTACTGTGTCACCAGTAGATAAACATCATCAGGAGTCCAGTTTCCATCTCAAGGGAAACTTCTGGGTCTATCTTTGGTTCATGGCTGGGTCAGGTCACTTAAAGTTTTCACTGACCTGAACCTGATCCAAACCAAAGGGTTGAAATTCCTGACCCACTCACCCCGAAGAACAACTATAATGAAAAACTGAAACAGAATCATACAATACAGCAAGCACATTCCTGGAGAACAGTATCTGGCCAAGACAACTTCAGGAGAGCACCTGCCTCTTTTTATCAGGACATCCTCTGTATTTACCATAGAATTGGCTTGAAGAAGTGAGTTGTGTGGTTAGAAAGCTTTTCTGCTAGTTTTATTGAGTTAGCCTAATAAAAGCATCTGAAATGCAACTACATTTTCAGGATATTACTGGTAATTTGTTTGTAAAACCTCACTTCCTTAGTGTTTCTCCTTGTTCTTAAAGCAACCTGAATCCAGTGCTCTTATTTCTGATAAACGAAAAAGAGAGATTAAATTTCTGGCCACTCCTAGCTCTCTGTAACATAAAAATTACTATGGTAATCATGCAACTTTGGTATCCTGGCTGCTTTATCAGCACTGTACTGCCTGTAAGAACATACTGAAATGCAACTTTAATTTCAGAGTCTTGAAGTATGCAGCATCAAAGTTTGTGAAGACTGGTTGGTTTCAAAACCGCGCCGAAAGATGACTCCAGCTGAAACAACACTGGTGCATCCATAAACTACTTGGTCATAGTCATAATGAAGAGGATTCAAATATTGTTTATGTGTAATATTTCTGTGGGCTTTCTCCCAAACTAGGAGACAACAAGTGTTGTTGTTAGTGAGGGGTTGGGAAGGTGGTGGTTTTTTGTTAGCTTGTTTAAATTCTGCCTCATAAATATATGATTCTGTATAGAAAACAGAAGTGCTACAGAAGGAATCTCTGCTGCTAGCCTTTGGCATACATCTGCTCCTGTAGCAACATGCACCAATTAACAGAGCAAGGAAATTTCTTAAGTAACGAAGCAAGTGCCTGTGTGGCAAACCACAGTGCTGTGCTGAGATAGCTCGGTAAGGCTGACCAAACAAGCGGTATGCTGCCTACAGCTGATGAGCAGGCAGTTAAATCGTGGCCAAACCAAATCACCCCTGCTAGAGAATTCACTGCTTTAATTCTAATTCTCCCTGCGAAGAGTATTATAGCAGCAATATACTTGTGCTGAGGTTTGTGTCATTAATGCTTGTGAAACACTTCAGGCTTCTCAGGAGCAAGAGCTAAAAGAATTCAAATGGGAAAAAAACATGCAAAGGTTTTGAGACTACAGGAGGAGAAGGGTACATCCAATCTAAGAAATAAAGTTATTTTGAGGAAAAAATAAAATACTTAAAATGTCTTGACAGTGTTTATTGTTCTGGCCACAAACTTGTATTGCAATAGATTTGTAGCACACTGTCTTGGGAAAGCATTCTCAGGACTAGCTTTGCCTTTTCTGGCAATTAAATTTAGAAAGCTTACATTTACTGCTTTAACTATAATAGGAAAACAGAGACTGATTTTATAAAGCAAAGCTTTAACTTCATCCAGCTTTAATGATATTTTTAAAAATATACAAAAGCGACAGAAAAAACAACTGCTGTCAGATTGAATTCCTGTTGCAGTTCATACAACCTCTAGGTATGGTTCTCAATGAATGGGTATCAGTTGAATGAAAATGCTCCCTGAATTAAAATTCTTATAGAAAAATGCCTATCTACAGAATTCAACTCTCCCATCATTAAGGTGATGAATGACACCCTGAACAAAATTAAGTATGTTTATTTGGCTAGTTAGTTGAGTGGCCACATGATAAATTTTGCTTGCCCTCACTGGAACACATTGTCAATATTTTAAGTTCCAGTTTATTTCTGCCAGAATACCCTCTGCTTTATAAAACAGGGCTGCAATTATTGGTAAATTATCACCTGCAGTGATCTCTGTTCAGACTGAGGGAGTCATCTCCTGAATTCACTGACGGGACTGGCTGCTGATTTTTGTGTTCTTAAGAGCAGTTACATAAATTTTGTCTTAAAATACCCCTCTTTATTCACATGGTCTAACAAGGCTGGATTGATGTCTATCAGTGAAGAAAAATTATCATTACTTTCAAGAATAAATTTTGACACCAATGGCGTGTTATGCTGGGTTTTTTTATATGCTAAGCACTAAAAAGAAGGTTTAGAGTGAAATAATTTTGTCTTCCAGTTCTTAAGTCTTAGAATTCATATCAGATAGGCTGCTGGATAATGCTGCAGAGTATGCAGATATTAAAATCATGATGCAGACACCGATTTAACCCCATTATTTTTAATGATTAGCAATTAAGAGATCATGAGATCACATAAGAAATACCTACTCATAACCCTTCTTGAAGCAGAAGAAATCAGACCTGAGATTTAATTGGAAGCTTCACATTTCAGGATTAAATCCATAAGCATTAATTATTCAAATGTTTATTTACAATACAATGTGATGGCATATGAACTGCACAAGAAAATCAGCCAATTGCTGCATTGCAGACTTTTTGCTCCTTTTTACAAAGGAAAATTCAAACATTTTTGCTTTTGCATCCAACTTCATACAGTTTACCTAACCTGCAGTTCAAGTACACTGGAAGGACTTCTCTTATGCCATATATAAGACCAGATGCTTTACTGTGGTTGTCAATTGGTATTTCTTTGGTTTGGCACTTATGTTAAGCAAATGAAAGGATGCACTTTAAATATGCATGTGAAACCATAAGAATGAGTGAGAGAGGAAAAAAAAAAAAGCAACTTGGAACCTCAATAATCCTTTTGCATCTGTGTTCACAATGTTCTTTCAGTCACTGACATATACCCTGCCTTCTTTTCTCTGTTGTTACTCTATTAATGTGATTCAATCTTTTCTTACTTACACTAAATATAATTCCTCTTCCTCTCTGCCTTCCCATCTCTCTCTGAAACTGCTGGCGACATTTGATTCAGTTGTACTGGTTTTGGCTGGGGTAGAGTTATTTTCCTTCACTGTAGCTGGAATGGGGCTGAATTTTGGATTTGTGCTGACAACAGCCTTGATAACACAGGGATGTTTTTGTTACTGCTGAGCAGGGCTCACAGAGAGCCAAGGCTTTTTCTGCTCCTCACAGCACCCACCAGTAAGTAGCTAGGGGTGCACAAGAAGTTGTAAGGGGACACAGCAGGGAGAGGTGACCCCAACTGACCAAAGGGATATTCTATACTGTACTGTATGATGTCATGCTCAGCATATAAAGTTAGGGGAAGAAGAAGAAAGAGAAGGGATGTTCAGACTGCTGGCGTTTGTATTCCTAGATAACAATTGCTCATGATGGAGCCCTGCTTTCCTGGACATTGCTGAACACCTGCCTGCCCATGGGAAGTGGGAAATGAATTCCTGGGTTGGCTTTGCTTGCATGTGTGGCTCTTGCTTTGTTTATTTAACTGTCTTTATCTCAACCAGTAGTTTTCTCACTTTTACCCTTCTGATTCTCTCCCACAACCTGAGCGAGCAAGTGTGTGGTGCTTCACTACCAGCTAGGGTTAAACCACGACACCCATCCAGGTTATTCCCGTGCCAACAGTAACTATGAGTCAGCTGCATTTCCAAGAAGTTGCTATGCCCACAGAACAGGATTCACCCCCCTGTCCTTTGAGTGATAGAGAACAGTCTCATCTCTCTCCAGTTCCAGCTGTATAATTCACTTGCAGTGAAAAGAAAGCAGTCATTTGTTTTCAAACCTGACCTGTTCCTTGACTTCCCCAATTCACATTTTCCACTCTTGCTTTGCTTCTGTAAAGCCTCAATCAACAAATGGACAATAATTACCATGCAAGGACAGCAAACACAGAAAATCTCTATGGAATTACAAAGAAAGAAAAGGAATTTTCAAAATGTGTCAGGTATTTTCACAGGCTACAATGAAAGACTAATTACTTTAATTTGAGCAGGTAGGGATAAGCTTATCCACCCACTGCTTAATTTCACTTTTGGATGGATTGACCACATCCATGTTACGTGGTTTTGAAGTCTCTCATAGATAAGGCACAGAATTCTATTACAGAAGAAGAAAACCCAAGAATTTGCCTTCAAACTTTACACAGAAGCACAGAGTTCTGGTTTTGACTCTTCCCTTAGCATTATAGAAATTGAACTTCTTACAGAAGTCCTATCAGACTGGTCACTCTCCCTCCTTCCCTAGCCTATTTTTACCACAACTGTAGGATTTTGTAGAACATGGCTTTTCAACTGCCAGGAGTAGGAAAGCTCCCAAGGACACTTCTTGTCCTCAGCAACTTCCAACTTTAATAATGTTTAAAGAAAGTCCTGCAAACTAACAGGTCTAAAAGCTATGACAGTTTTTGTTCTTGTCAGCCAAGCATAAGAGATTATGGCAACAGGACACATTGCTCAGCTACAGTGACTGCATCAATGAACTGTGGGATGTGACGATGTTCAGCACTTCATCAGGACTAAAGGAATTAACACAAGAGCTTCACATATGCTCCCCAAAGTCCCTACCTAGAAATATTAGCTCTTACAGTTACAGTCCTCATAAAAATCTTCTGAAAACCTGGCAAACAAGCTCCAGCCACCACCATCTGACTATGCAAATGCACCGAGTTCTTCCATGCTAAAACTTTTCCTTGAACAGTTCAACACATCACTAATTGAAAGTAAATAAAGGTTTTAATGATTTGAGCCCATATAAACCTTTTTTCAATTCAAAAAGTAGAAGTCTCATAAGGATAAAAAACACTTGCATAAAATCAGTGCAGCAGAGCACAATCAATCCCTCTATCTCCATTTGTTTGCTTTAGCACTTTACAAGGTTCCCTCAATTCTCAGGTCCAGATCAATCATTTGTTAAAGAAAGAAATGAACAGGCTTGGCACCTCAGCAGAATACTGATAAGACACAGTGTCAGCTCATTTTAACTGAGGACAAGAGCCAACTTAGATTTTTTTTTTTCCTTCTCATCCTTGGTAGAAGACTTGATAAAACCTACCACCAAGGTGAACAGGAAAAAAGAAAAAAGATGTTTCCTAGCAACTCATTTATGCTTCTCATGTGACTTTTACTAAATATCTGAGCTTTGCTTTTTGAAATTATTTGTTGTATTGCTTTATATGGTGATAGTATACTCTCCTTATTATCTATCCCCAGCATTATTGGTTGAATATTTATTCAAGGCTACAGCACTGCAAACCTATCACTTTAAATGCCTTAGCTGACCAGGTCAAGGACTGTGCAAGTTGTACAAGTTCATTACAAGCTAAGGAAGGACTTAAGTACAACGCTAAGTCAGAGCAACTTAGTGCATACTTGAACTACAATAGCTTTTAGTCCTGAGATTAAAGGATGAGCATATGAATTCCAAGAGCTGTAAATAAACACAGGTGTCTCATCTCTAGAGTAAGGGAAGCAAATGTTAATCCTATGACTGGACTACTTAATTGCTTTAATTTGCATTCATTAATTTCCTTTATGCCAGTGACCTCTCACTTTGACACCAGCACCCAGCAACACCCAAGTGCCATCAGTAGCATTCATTAAACACTGCTTCCAGCCATGTTTACAGATCAGCTACAGAAAGTGCAAAACCAAACAACAGCTTGATGATGAGGTCAAATACTATCTGACTAGTACCATGTGAAGGGAGCTTCTACTCTGCAGGTCATGGAAGGAATTATCTAGGAAATGGTGCAAATCACTGGAATCACATCCAGGGACAATGCTTAAACTGCAATGTTACTGGTATCACTTTAGTCTCTTTGGCACTCACTGCTAGATAATGCCTTATCTCTCTCTGCTCTTTTCCACTATGATTTATTATCCTAGTCAAAGGGTAAGAAAACACTATGGCTTTCCACTGGAACTTAATAAGTGTTTCTCCTGCCTGTCTCACTGGAGAACTAGGGAAGCTACATAGAAATTGCAGCTGGAACACTGAGATCCACTAATCTCTTCCATATCACAAAGACAAGTCATGCATTTGGAGAAAGATGCTCTATTTTCAGACATGCCAAATGACTAACTGCAATTCTACTTGAAGACACCAGAATGACATAAGAAATATGACTTCTCCCATTTAGCAAATTTACCCTGCTCCCGTTTTCCCAGCAAATGCTCTTTTTCTGATGGTGGGAGATGCCAGTTTAATCTTCCTTGAAACAACAGATGAAGAAAAGGGGTAGTTTCCTGGGCTATAATAGAGAGACATATTCCTTGCCTTCTTCTGCCAAAATACTTCTTCCTGTCTCTACATCCAACAAGATGTGGATGGAAACATTTTCAACAATCACTGAAATGTTTTTGCTGGGGCAAAAAGAGGGAGATTATGTTGACAGAACATATTAAAAAGTACATATATACAGTACGTATGCATATATGATCACATATATACATACATCTCTACTCTGCCCTCGTGAGGCCCCATCTAGAGTCCTGTGTCCAGATCTGGGGCCCTCAATACAAGAAAGATGTGGAACTGTTGGAGAGGGGTCAGAGGAGCCACAAGGATGATTAGAGGGCTGGAGCACCTGCCCTACAAAGAGAGGCTGAGGGAGCTGGGCTTGTTCAGCCTGGAGAAGAGAAGTCTGTGGGGGGACCTCATTGCAGCCTGCCAGTCCCTGAAGGGAGCTTATAAGCAGGAGGGGATTCAGCTTTTTAAAAGGACAGATAATGGCAGGACAAGGGGGAATGGATTAAAACTAAAGGAAGGAAGGTTTAGATTAGATATTAGGGGGAAGTTTTTTACAGAGAGAGTGGTGAGGGGCTGGAACAGGCTGCCCAGAGAAGTAGTGGATGCCCCGTCCCTGGAAGTGTTCAAGGCCAGGTTGGATGGGGCCCTGGGCAACCTTGTGTAGCTCCAGGCCTGAGGTTGGTGTCCCTGCCTGTGGCAGGGGGGTTGGAGCTCTATGATCCTTGGGGTCCCTTCCAACCCATGCCATTCTATGATTCTGTGATACATGCAAAGGATTTATCTGTGGCATCACTGTATTCACAGATTCAATTTTTAACTGGTTCATGAGAAAGTTCTGGCCATTATTGACTAATGCAACTAGATGAACCTATTTTGCAGTTGGAAAGTTCTTCAGAAGAAGAAGCTAATATCTTCATATGCTAGTGTTTTTCAGAAATGGCTTCTGCAACCCTTCTTGTCTGAAATGATGGTTTCTTTGTCAAAATGAAAATCTGTGGGTCCCTAGAGCAGATGTTTGCTTATGTAAAGAGAAACAAAGGCGTTATCCCCAGCAGCCTGCTTCTGTTACATGTGCAGGCTCAAAAAATGTTATGAGCTCTGAAATCAGTCTCTCAAAAATGTTGTTTTGTCACAGATGTCACTGACTATGGGTTCTGAAGGTCACAGACCCAAATCCAAGCAGAGGACACACTTCCACCATTGGATTTCTTTCAGCCAGCTTAACAAGCAGTGCATACATTCCTCAGCACAGCTTTACTGGACGTTATCTGAGCAAATAAGCTCGTTCTCCAAGGTTATAGGTAATACTAAGGAACTGCCTATAAAACAAGCTTTAAGAAATATAAAGCAAACAAATTGATGCATTACGTCTGCAGTGATCCTATGGATTCAGGCAAACCCCATTTCCTAGGCCCCTAATTTCCTGTCATGAGAATGGTATACCAAGTATTGAAGTACTTGTCTAATGACAACTAGAAGCTGCTATGCTGCTCTTTCCTTTTCCTTTCCTTCATTTTGTTGTTGGTTTGTTTTGAGAAGATTACTATTTCCACAGAGACTTATAAGATTAATGAGGAAGAGAACAAAAACAGTAGAGCAAGCAAATTAGACAACATGAATGAGTCAAATATATTCAGTGTATTCTTCTTTTACTGTCAGACCAAGCCAATAAAAATCTGGCAGCTGACTTCCACAGCCAAATTAATATGAAGAAAAAAAGCCATTATCCTGGTAATGGACATTAATTGATAGCATAGCTAATTTAGTGGAAATTACTGGCCTGTAAAGGTGTGCAGAGAAGCAAGACAAAAGCTTAACCTAGCTACAGAACAGTAGTAATGCCATCTTTCTAGTTTGAAATGATGTTCTAATTTGTCTGTTTAGGAATGATGATTTTTGCTTGTATTCTACAGATAAAGCAAAGATCAAGTCTTTATTTCATCCATTTCAGCATTTATTTAGAATTTCATTCACTATAAACATATTTCCTAAGTCTGAAGGTTTTTTATTTGATCTACAGGAACTATGCCACTATTATATTTTTTTATCAGATTTCTAAGCAAAGATACTCTTAGATAATCTAGAAAAGTACAGTTGAGACAGGAAATATGAATTTATCTTAATAAAGAATGCATGTATCTGTGATGGGATGGAGAGGGACAAGAGGAAGAAAGGACCATATGCCAACTTAGCAGAACAGTTGTTCCCTACTTAAAACGTGACTTAACAGACAAAGTTTACAACCCTCACTGAAGGTCGGGCACCAAGGAACTTAGAAACCCAAAGCTTCCCTTAGTCTTCACTCCAAGCTTCCCTTGTCTAAATATCCTCATCATTTGTCCTCCCTTTCCCTTCCCTTCTATCAGTAACCAGTTTCTGTACTCTGCAGTAACAAGAGCTCTGCTAATTGTACACCAGCGCCTGCCTGTTCAGCATTGCTGCCCCTTGATTGGTGCCCCCCGTTGTTATACCCTCTGAGCAATTAGCCAGTCTGCTAATTTCACTTTCCTCTGTGCACTGTGTTTTATGGAGGAGAATCACTGGCTCTTACAACACAAGATGTGGCAGCTTTCCTATATCCCATACCACCATCGCCACCTGCTCCACCAGCGCTGCGCAACCCAGTGTGAAGGGATATTAAGGGCTGGTATAAAGTGCTGCCAAAGCAATTTGGACCAAACCCAGATTTCAGGCCTTAACACTTCCTGCAAATCTGTCCTCCTCCTGAAAAATCTGAAAGTCCAGATTTTGGTCTGCTCTAGCTTCTGCTCTGTTACAGAGAACTGTATGTACTGCTTGGAAACTGGGGTGGCGAGTCCCAGAAAGGCTGGCTGTAGTGGATTATAGCACACAAGCGGCTGAGCAGGTCCTCACTTCTCCCACTGGACTTCAGTTCTCCACACCCTGACCCCACAACAGAAAACAGGGATATAATTGCAACTGAGTATTCTTCCCTCTATCACCACCCCATTCATAATATTTCTGGAAGATACTGTCTCCAACAAGACAGACATCAAAGTCAGCACCCCACCACAGTGGAACACCACGCTTTTCACTCTGCAGCATGCAGGCACAGACATTACACTACTTACCCCAGATGTTAAACCCAAGCTTCCCCAAGATCTCTCCTGTACAGCATGATTTTTCCACCCCTTCACTCTTTAAAACACAAACTTCACCAGACCCTGCACAATTTTCTGCAGCCTCTGCTCTGGTGGTGTCTTCAATCACTTACAGGGAAATCAGACCATCCTTCCTTTCATTATTGTTTATTGCTCACTCCAAGTAGCATACATCTAAGTGGCAGAAGCATTTCCTTATAACCCAGAAATTCAGAGACAGTACTGTAATTGGAAATTACACCTCAGAAAACAGCCCCAGGATTCACAACTGTCAAGTCTTAGTGTGGAAGAATTAACTCATTAACACACTGCTATATTGAACCGCTGCCACTGACTGTAGCAATTACCAATTGCACTACTTTCAGTTGCAACTCCAAAGTGAGTGCCTTTCTTGCTGCCTTTCTTTTAACCTGTTTATTTACTTGTGATGGACTGAATGACTTTTCCATGTGTTCCATTTAATTCCTTTGAGCTAAGCCCTGTCTTGAATAATTGAGGCTTTAACTGAAAGTCATATATTCAGATTCACATTCTAAAAATAGCAATAGTGCCTCACAATAGCCATGAATGCAGCACGTTCTGCATACATCTACCTCCTTCCTTTCTCTCCATCTATTGCATACAAACACACACACACTCCATCAAAGCACAGGGGAAAAAAAAATTACTCTTTTGTTGTTAATTAAACCAGACAGTGGGCAAATAATGGAAAAAAAAAAAACCAAAACCAAAAACCCTGACCAAATATAGCAGGGACTGAAAGAATTAAGCAATCTACCTAAAGAAACAACAGGCACCATCAGGCTGCCACAGATTTTCAGCTACATCACAGTAACATACTACACATGGACTCTTTCAGCAACAGCCTGGGCTCATGCATAGGATCGTAGAATCTTTAAGGTTCGAAAAGTCCACTATGATCATCAAGTCCAACTGTCCATTCAATACCACCATGTCAAACATGAAGTAAATTAAAATACTTTGATGAAGGGAAGTTGGGTAAGTAGTGCAGGCCAATATCCAGACTGAGAGAATCAAAAGCAAGCAATAGCTTTTGGTATTAAAGATTCAATTAACTGTCAACTCAAAAAATATACAATACTAAAACCATCTGCAATGATGAATAAAATTAAGGGAAGGGAAAGACAGTAACATTTTTATCAAAAACAAATCCCTGCCATATACACAGGATTAAACATTTACAACTACACCTCACAACGCAGCATTCCATCTGTGCCAGTGGTCCCAATACAAGTGTTAAGAGTCTCATCTGACTCCCTACACAAAGAAAAAAATATCCCAATTAAAAAAGAGAAAAGAAGGTAAATACTGAGTGCTATAGATTTAATCTGGGTAAGAATTTGACTTTAAATGGCTAGGTAAAAATATTAGTGGAGATCTCATTTTGGATATAGTTGGTTTAGAACTGGATTGTTTGCCCTTGAGCAGCTGGCACAAGCCTGGCTCACTAAACATTCCAGTAGGAAACTCTGCAGTTCCTACCTTGATGGCAGCACGGTCTCTGAGGTTCATTTCTTTCAAAATGAGAAGGCCAGATTTATAATACACACCAAATCCATTGTCCCTTCACATCAGCCCACAGCAGTGGAGTTGCAGGCTAGAAGCTGCCTTCTGGACCACACTGACTGCTCATGCATTGTGTAGGAAGGTCTTTAAGAGAATGGGGTTTCTGGTGCTCCTACAAACATAGTTCCCTACTATCTGCAAGTATTAATCATAAACTTGATTAGACATAAATACTGTTACCATAATGTTAAGGGTAACAGAAATAAAACAGTATTAAAATAAAAAGCAGTCCTTCAAATAATTTATATTTTAATTTCTGGATGTTTTCTTAATAGATTTCTCTACCAGTGGTTTAAAATTTCCATATTTCAACATTCCTGAGCAGGGAGGACATCTCTTAAGAAAACTGCATTTATCACACTAATGGTAGACCACTTTCAGGCTTAATGTATATATATATCTATACTTGTTAAATCAATTACCTGGTCTTCTTACCACTTAATTGGTCATTTATTCCTCAGCAGGGATATCAACAGTTATGACAGTCAACACTAAGAAAAAGAATCTCAGAAGGTACAACCTCTTTTTTCAGGCATTAAAGTGTTCTCTGAGTAGTACAGATCAGAACACAACCATTAAGGGAATAAATTTTGAATTCTCTACAATTGAGAGATTTTTTGTATATTGGCCTTTAGAGGCAACTACCTGTGTCATAGTCTGTCAGGATAAGAAAACTTCCAGAAGTTCACAGCTTTTGTTTAGTACAAATACTGTGCTAGAGTCACAAGCAAAACATTAGACTCAATCCAAACTGATACGCAGAAAGAATGAAGGAGCTGCAATACCTGCCTTGCTTTTTCATCATTCATATCTTCTACTTCTGACCTCTGACTTCTGAAGGAAGCAAAATCAAGAATTAATTGCCAAGACACAGATTCAATACAAAGGCAACAATCCCTGGCTCTCCTCTGGAAGTAAAGGCAACACAGACAGAAGAAAAGGTGTGCTGGTGAGGTCTCTGTGGCTCCTCAGATCAGCTGACAACTTGAGCTTACTCCCAGTAGCTGCATCTCAACATTTGATATGTGTGGAAGGAAAAAAAATAGTATCAGGATAAAGCAAAGCCAAGCAAGACTTCTAAATTATACATACATGCCTGAGATGCTCACCAGATAAATTACATAGCCCAACCCTCTGGCCAAAATGTCAAAGAAGCCTTCACTTAACTCCTGCATATATACAGATTCTAATTTATCTCTCTCATGAACATAGAAGATTAGCTCTCTATTTCAGAGGAAAGTGCTCATAAATCAAGCACAAGTGAGCACAGCAATGTACAGTGCTTTGTTTTGTTTTGTTCTTTCCAATGTCTTCCAAAGAGGATTAAAACTAGACTCTTCAGTAGCTACTGGAAATGACACATAATAGCCATGTTCTGCTAAAAAGGTAATCTGGTCAAAAACCTAGCAGTTTTAGCAAGACCTGACTTTGGGCAGTTGGCCTGAGCTGTCCACAGGTCACAGATAATTCTTCCTGTGCTTACAGGTTTTGTAACACATAACTACACAGCGATCTTTAATCCTCACTTCTGCCTTCCATACATCCTCTGCCAGTAAAACAACAGCCTGTAAAAGAGCTGTCTCTTTTTTCAAATGAAAAATGGCCTAAATGATAGTCTTATTCTCAGAATTTTATTTCAGAATGCAGCACTCAAAAAAGAATCCCTACCTTTTAAAAAACTACCACATCTGGAGCATGGGCAGGGGAGGAAACCAATGGCAATACTGGGAAAATCCCCTTCCAGTTTCTCAAAGCTAATCTCCTGTGTTCCAAGTGAATCAGCTACTGGAAATGAGCTATTTCTCCACTTAGGCTGTAATTCACTGGCAGGTTCCTCTACTCATTGAAAAATATGCAGATTATTAACTTTTCTTTGAACAAAATGTCCTGGAATGGAAATTCATCACTTCATTTATGTACAATAGAAACACGTTCAAAGGGAAACACCACCTGTTCCTAGCAGATGGTAAATTAGCATTGAAAAGGCTCACCTGTACTGGAAACCCCATTTTCTAATTCTACCATCAGGAGGTAAATCAGCAGTGTAAGTCACAATGAAGCACTATCTGATTTAGCACTTGCTTTTGCTCCAGGAGCATGCCTGTAGTGCATAGTGCTACGTGTCCATTCTCTTATACTGGTGCCCATTCATCAAACTTACAAGAAGAGTGCCAAGCCTGCAGCATGGCAAAATGGACTTGGATGGAAGCCACTGCATTTACATTTATTAATGACCCTTGATGTGGAACTTCAGTACATGATATAGTAACCCACTTCAGGATTTCTTTATAAACACATGTAATTAATATTCCATCCCACCTTTTTATGTTGTGGGGTTTTTTTAAAGGCAGTGTCTAGTATCAAAATTGAGATTGATGCAATCACTGCTCTCACTCTTGATCTTCATTTGTAATGCCATCTGACAGTCATAAGTGCAACAAAAATTGAAAGTCACCATGCAAGATGTAAACATCATCAATCTTTAATGAGGTCTTAATATGTGAAGCTTGTGCTACACTGTGAGTCCAGAGACCACGTCCCTTTTCCACCTGTCTCCAGCCCACAGTGAGTTACAATACTTTCAATTTCTTTCATTCCTATCAAGGTTGTAAGAAAGTAAGGAAAGATACTTCTGCACTTAAAGCACTTTTGCTTTATTAAAAGCCTTTCTAATGCGAAAAATGCTCACGCAGTCACTCTTGTGACAGCTGCATTACTGTTATTTTCACCACTCCAAGTACAAAATGAGATTATGAAGGGGGTTCAAGAGCTGGATATGAATCCAATTCTGCAGCTTCTGAGCGTGCATTAATGTAATATTGTGGGATTTGGAGGTAAGGGCCTCAAGAGCTTAGTCTACGGCTTTTTGAAACATCTGGGTCATTGGCAATGTCACCGGTGCTTTTATCCTAACTAAATCAAGGGGATAATCAGAAGTATAATCCCTGATCAGTTACTCGCCTGCAAGTCACCAAAAACACACTTACAGCAATGAATCTACCTTGCTGTGGAAGGCCCTGGTACAGCAGCTCATATTAACCCTTTCAAAATACAAGGTACACTGGTAAAAAGAAAAGCTGATGTATCTGAATTACTTTGTAAGAGCAAGGACTACAGATCAAAAAGGGATGCTGGTATCAAGCTACCACATCAAATGCCTGTTCAGTAAAGCCAGAGAATTATTTAAAATTAAATTTATATATGTTTGGGCCCTGAAATAAATGGCTGAGCCTGGGCTTCCCAAGATTCCAGCAGCCAAAAGGCCAGAAAGGCAGTTGTGTCTGCAAGCACAGTACTGCGTTCGCTACCCAGTGGCTAGCTACCAACAGCAAGTCTCACCCTGGGAAAACCACCTGGCTTCACTCTGCATTCATCTTCCAAATAGTAACTGGGCAGCAGGAAGACACCTCTCAGCTTATGGGAGTTCTTCTCCTGCCTTGCTTTGATAACATCCTTTTCACAAATGAAACATCTGCAGCGCTTTGTCCTGTTTCCTGCCTGATTAGGAAGAACACTGTAAGTACTGCTGGGTTAGATGTCCAGGTGCAGGCACAGAGTGGGAGAAACACGTCAGTTCAAATGCAATGCCCCGAACTGTGGTACTGGCTATAGCTGAAGATTCAGTGACTGCAGCCTGGGTGTCTGTTGCAAGTGCTTCAGAGAGAAACAAGCTCACCATTCCAGCACAAGAAAGCTGCAAAACTGTTCTTCCTAAAACCAGCTAAACCACAAAAACTTGATGATTCTTATGGATACACAAACACAAATGTTTCCTGGAACTGACTCAAACACACAGCAAGTATGCTTCCAAGAGTAAGAAGTACTGCTAGTCCTTTTGTTCCCTTTTTCTGCATCAGGTATTCATCCATGATTCGTTTACAGAGCATGGAGAGAAGAAATGGCAGGTGGCCTTAATGGTTCATATAATTCTCTATTGTGCTTTCCCTCACTTCCCTATCTTTGCTGTATATGCCAGCACTACTCCTTGGAGGACCTGCTCTTTGCTGTGCTCTGACCCCTACCCAGCCATATTACTATTTCAAGACTCTGAAACAGTGGAAGAAACAGGCCAGAAACTGCTGCACCTCCAGTCAATGGTTCTGTGATTACTCAATGGTGGAGCACACCAGGGGCTCCCTGTGTTCCTGCCCTGCATGGGAACAGGTAACTGGGAAACCAGCAGCACAGACACATTGAAATTTCCAGTCAGATCCATTCTTCTTTCCACCTTCCACCACAGGCTCTTAGCAATGGAGACATCACTGAGCACATTATTCAAAGCAAGATCTAGTACACTGCCATATAGATACTGCTATCATATTTTGTGCTCTTATCTCCATTTTACATTTTAATATCAGCCTAGACTCTTACTTGTTTTTATAGTCCCTATCATAGAACAAGGGCCTATAGAAATGTACATCAAGTTAGAACTGATTCAATACTGCACTTGTACAAATGGTGCTTCCTTATATGCATTCTTCTGCATTAATCTGTGTTACATCTCACTACCAACACTTCCCCTGTGGCTTTTTATTCTCAACTTTCCCAGTGGAACTGAGGTACAGGTAACACCTTAGAATTTATTTATCAGGGCCTTCTGGATTGCCTCATTTTCCTTCTGATCTTTCACAAATACAAATAGCAGCACGCCAGTGTCCAGATCGCCAGTGACCTTACAGAAGAGCAGCTCACATGCTGATACCTGCCTTTTAGCCTAATTAAAGGTATGCAGCATACACAGCACATGTTCTGTCAGATCATTTGGGGTGCATCTGGGGTGCATTTGGGGTGCATCCGGAGGAGTGTAGCCAGCAGGTCAAAGGAGGTGATCCTCCCCCTCTACTCTGCCCTGATCAGGCCCCACCTGGAGTATTGTGTCCAGTTCTGGGCTCCTTGGTTTAAAAAGGACAGGGACCTCCTGGAGAGAGTCCAGAGAAGGGCTACGAAGATGATTAGGGGCCTGGAGCATCTCCCCTATGAGGACAGGCTGAGTAAGTTGGGACTCTTCAGCCTTGAGAAGAGAAGACTAAGGGGGGACCTAATTAAAGTCTATAATTATCTTAAGCAGGGGATGCAGGGGGAATCAGCCAGCCCCTTTTCAGTGTCTGTGGGGACAGGACAAGGGGCAATGGCTGCAAGTTGGAGCACAGGAAGTTCCGCACCAACATGGGGCAGAACTTTTCCCCAGTGAGGGTGAGGGAGCCCTGGGACAGGCTGCCCAGGGGGTGTGGAGTCTCCTTCTCTGGAGAGATTCCAGCCCCGTCTGGACGCCGCCCTGTGCAATATGAGCTGGGGAGCTGCTTTGGCAGGGGAGTTGGACCCAATGATCTCTTGAGGTCCCTTCCAACCCCTACGATTCTGTGATTCTATGATTTGGCATGCCAAACACGTACACTGGACTAGGGCAGTACTCCTCAGCTTTAGCTTGGTGACACCTTTGATAAGGAAGGAACTGTCCACGTTATAAACCTTGATGCAAACTCTGTAGCTATGGGACGTGTTTGTAACTTCTCTGTCTGTGTGCATGTGTATATGAGTAGTTCAAGAGGCTGACAAAACATACAACCTTGAAAGTTAAGACTGTACAGTAAATGGACAATACAATTCCTTGCAATACTGACATTGTTTTCAGTGCCTCACATCTCTGTGCTCTCTTCAGGGTGAAATTACATTAGTGATTATAGCTGACATGACTGACCCTTCCAATATTCGTCTTAAGTGAGGATGTATTATTAAAATGACAATAATCTAAAAACTGGCACATACCACAGCCTTTAGGCTGTTACAAAAATCTCTGCACTACCATGTAACCTCTCAGAAACAGGTGAGATAACACATTAGAAGTGGCAAAATGCTCCAAATGCCCAAAATGATAGAAAACTCCCATCTGGAGTCCTGTGTCCAGATCTGGGGCCCCCAATACAAGAAAGATGTGGAACTGTTGGAGAGGGGTCAGAGGAGCCACGAAGATGATTAGAGGGCTGGAGCACCTGCCCTACAAAGAGAGGCTGAGGGAGCTGGGCTGGTTCAGCCTGGAGAAGAGAAGTCTGTGGGGGGACCTCATTGCAGCCTGCCAGTCCCTGAAGGGAGCTTATAAGCAGGAGGGGATTCAGCTTTTTAAAAGGACAGATAATGGCAGGACAAGGGGGAATGGATTAAAACTAAAGGAAGGAAGGTTTAGATTAGATATTAGGGGGAAGTTCTTTACAGAGAGAGTGGTGAGGGGCTGGAACAGGCTGCCCAGAGAAGTAGTGGATGCCCCGTCCCTGGAAGTGTTCAAGGCCAGGTTGGATGGGGCCCTGGGCAACCTTGTGTAGCTCCAGGCCTGAGGTTTGTGGCCCTGCCTGTGGCAGGGGGGTTGGAGCTCTATGATCCTTGGGGTCTCTTCCAGCCCAGACCATTCTATGATTCTATGAAAACAAAGGACAAAACTATCACCAGAAGGCGGAAACAAACAAACAAAACACTGTTCTTTCCCTTTGGACTAGTAAGAAACATGAACATTTTCTGAAATGTAATGGAGAGATATGCAAAAAGTATGAAATTATGAAATTAAGTGATCCTATATGAGCAATATATGTCACTACTACAGCCCCCAATACAGCAGGCTGTGAGCTGTTGCTCCCATCACTTGTCACATTGTTAGCACTGCAGCTAACATCAACCTACTTGTCTTTGAGAGTATGAGTCCATTCCCACAGAACTCAAGTGGTTTGACAACACCTTGTTTAGCAGTTTTTGCCTTATTCTTTTCCTTTGAGCTATGGTAAAATCAGCAGACCCTTGGTACTAGAATCTCTGCACAGATCACTTGCCTTGAAAAGTTTCAAATTTAAGCCACATGCACTTTTTCCTTCCAGGAAGCAGGCTGAAGAGTGGTGGAAATTAAAATCTCAATATTCCATTTATCTCATTTTAACCTTAATAACAAGACTTAGGCACAGTGTAATCTCTCCTGTCTACCTTTGATTGGCTTCATACGATCCAAACCAAACAGAACTCAGTAAAAAGTAGGAAACCTCTTGCCAAGTCAATAGACCCCTTGTTACCTACTAATCAAGCACATAGCTGCAGCTATATGTTTAAATAAGAATTTATCTAATATTTGAACTACCTGAAGATATCAATCCAGAAAGAAATCCTGTAGTAACAGGCAACATTTCTTGTTTGTTTGAGAGACTGCCCTTTCTTTCAAATTATTAGCATTTTATCAATAATTGTTCTGATAATGTATTTACAAAGCCTGCACTACAACCTGAAATGCACTGCAGCCTTTACTTTCCAAGGAGAAAATCCTGAAGGTTTTGTCTTTTACAAAAGTTGGCCTAAAGAAACACTTCAGTGCATGCTTCACTTTCTCACAGTCATTACTAATGAACAGCTCTCTTCCAGCTAAGTTCCTACAAAAGATTTATTCAGGAGACACACAAGTGCACTGTGCCTTCCTGTGGCATTACTAAAATAATTTTTTTTTTTTAAAGGAAAAAATTCCTGCCTTACAAGTTCTTTGATTTTTTTCAGGGAAGAAAAAAGTTATTTAATCACTATGACATGTTATCAGAGGCTGATTGTAGATACTATCTGTCCTTTTCCCTTCTGGAGGTCATTAAAGGAAATAGACATTACCTAACAGTCCACTGTGGTCAGCTTGGTCACTAGAGTGGACACTTAGCTTCCTAAAGGCACTGAAGGCAATGGAGAATTAAAGTTGGCATAAATAGATCACATAGTAGGGCAGATGAAAAGTCCTTATGATTCTCCTTGTCACAAAATTCCAGAAGTCGAAGTGACTTCTGGAGATCATTCATTCCAGCCAATGTTTCCGCTCTGCTCAGAACATGGGCCACTACCACAGGTCACTCAAGACTATGTCCATGTAATTAGGTCCCATCCTGGGCTCCATCAGAAGAGGGGTGGCCAGCAGAGACATGTATGTGATTGTCCCTCTCTACTGTGTCCTCGTGAGGCCCCATCTGGAGTCCTGTGTCCAGATCTGGGGCGCCCAATACAAGAAAGATGTGGAACTGTTGGAGAGGGGTCAGAGGAGCCACGAGGATGATTAGAGGGCTGGAGCACCTGCCCTACAAAGAGAGGCTGAGGGAGCTGGGTGGTTCAGCCTGGAGAAGAGAAGGCTGCGGGGGGACCTCATTGCAGCCTTCCAGTCCCTGAAGGGAGCTTATAAGCAGGAGGGGATTCAACTTTTTTAAAGGGTAGACAATGGCAGGACAAGGGGGAATGGATTAAAACTAAAGGCAGGAAGGTTTAGATTAGATATTAGGGGGAAGTTTTTTACAGAGAGAGTGGTGAGGTGCTGGAACAGGCTGCCCAGGCCTGAGGTTGGTGGCCCTGCCCGTGGCAGGGTGGTTGGAGTTCTATGATCCTTGGGGTCCCTTCCAACCCATGCCATTCTATGATTCTACGTCCAGTCAGGTTTTGAGTAGCTTCAGATATGAAAGCTTCACAATTCCCTGAGCCCTCTTGCAGTATTTGACCATTAAAACAACCATTGGTCCCACAGTCCTTGCTTATGCATGGCTGTTCACAAGAAGCAGGAGGCCCAGCTCATACTGGGTCTGACAAGTGTAGCATTAGCGAGACTTTAAAGCCATATTGTACCTTGGATCATGCCTATGACAGAATTCCTCTTCACACAGGACCAAGTACTATTACTCCCATTGTAAAGTCCCAAAATTTAGGATTACAATAGGAAAACTAATTTGCCCTCGGTCAGAGCTGTGCAGTTTGGGTTGTTTGGCATGTTTGGGGTTACCCAGTACAGTAAAAGCAACAGTACCACAAATGAGAAACTGAAATAAAAATATAAAGGCAGAGTGGTTAGAGAAAAGGAAAGGTTGGAAGTTTCTAGCTCTGAACACAAGCAATTATAAAAAGCAATGAGGGAAAGGGAAGAACGTGCTAAACCAACAGTGCTACCAGAAAGTCCAGACAAGAGCAGGTGGGTTTCCAACATCTCCAGAGAATGACACTTCTTCATGCATGGTCCAGTAACCTTAGTCCTCATACAGAAACACCAACCTTTCTGAGAGAGGTTCAGAGTCAGTAGGAAGCTGACCCCTTCCTGTTGGCTCCTTTTCTCTCTGGAGTTTCCTTTTACTTCTAATGAATATTGTAATTAAAGCTACAATGTTTTAAGGATTCAGTTGAGATCAGCAACTAATTTCCCATTAGCCCACCAGCTGCCTCATTCTGTCTGCTAAACACTGACCATCCAGCTCGATTCAGACCTGTATCTGCCATCCTCTGAACTCTCTGTATTGTGTTTCTCCCTGTCAGTCTGGGTACAGAAAAGCACAAGAATATATTCATTCTTTCTCAAGGTGAACAAATTAAATTTCCTTCATGTATAACCCAACACTCACATATGAATGAAAAATCTCTATAAAGAACCAGAGGAGATTTTCAATTTAGACAGCTTATGTCCACCCACCAGCAGAAATGATGTGAAGTACAACTTGTACATCTATACTCCATCATAGAGATCTTTTCATCTATAGACACTTCTGTATCGTAATTTTCATCTCCAGGATCCTGCTTATCAGCCTGTCCAATATTTCAAATGAAAGATTTCTTGTATTAAAGTCATGCAAAGTTAAAAAACGTGGGGGGAGTTATCCCAGTAGGTCTCTTTTGTGTAGCACAATGCAACTGTAACTATGGAATGCCTGCCACCTACTCCATCACAGGTTTGAATGGCAGCTGCTTCAGTAAAACAATAGCAGCTATGCAGATGCTAATGCCAGACAACGGCTTGACATGCTGAACCATAGTTCAGCATAGTTACATTGTACTGAAATCTGATTGAAGTGATAATATTGCAATGACAGTTGGAATGCTTTTATCTCCTTTTCTTATTGTGTTTCTACATAACTCCTCTACATTACCTAAGTTAAAAATGACTGACCATCCTATAGTGCTGTAATAAAATAGTGGGTTTACACAATTGTTTTTCTTGCATTGTAAATCTCTTTAATGTATCTTCTCAAACCACTCAGCTGGACCCCTTTTTCAAACTGATGTTTAAATGCCTTTTATTACCTAGCATTCTGAGACACAAAAAGAAGGCATTATTTTCAGACTGGAGACTTGGCAAGGCAGTAAATACATGAACATACAGATGAAACAGAAAAAAACCCCAAAACAACACCATCACAAGACAAAAAAAAAGCAAATTCCTTTCCACCTTTAGGTAATGTATGTTGCCCTTTAAAGACTCTCTGTGCTATCAGTATTGGGTATCTTAAGACCAAAACTCTGAAGACATATGCTTGTATGTATATATATATTTATTGCCCCAAAGAGCAAAGGAATGCATCCAGGATGTAAACATTCAACAGTAAGAGAGCATTAAATGCTAAAGAAAAATGTAGGTTGATCTACAACGTTTATGTTGACTTTAGATGCTCTGATTAGAGTTATCTATGTTTTCATAGAAAAGCTAATCTGGAATATTGAGTTACACAAGTCTCAAATGCCACTTAATAATGATAATTATGATGAATAATCAATCAAAAGATACAGTGATTTAACTTTCACGAAGCACCACACATTTTAAAAGAAAAAGCCCTTTTTCAATCAATCTCTAAATCTCAAGATCTTTTTTTTTATATTTGTCCATGCATTGTTATCTGTGTTGTTATGCTTTTTAAGATCACATAATTAGCTCTTCCTCCTCTTCAAAAGTTGATTTTTTTTTTTAATGTAAAAGATCTATTCTGTCTACCCACTAACAACTAGGCTTTGAATTTATAACCTTCATAAAGCCTGGCATGAACTAAACCAACAAAACTCCCCCTGATAAAGGTAATTAAAAATATGGACCTATATGCTCATAGGAATTCAGTCCCTGAACTACCACCAAGACTAAAGGGATTAAAAAAATAAATAAATAAAACCCCAAAAGAACAGGTAGGAATTAGCAATTGTGTAACTACTTCTCCTTTCAATCACTGATGAAGACAGTGTGTCCAAGTCAGCCAATGCTAGAATTACCTCCTGACATACCTTCCAAATACATTTCAATACTACATTTTCCTCTCCATTACTAAAAACATATATACAGATTAAAATAGTTTAAGAAAACTGTAGCCACACAAATTCATAGATGAAGACCCCCAAAAGGATAAAATGTGAGGTCTACATACTATATGAAATTGTACAGGGCTTCTCCAAGTTTTTTACTGTGTGTTAACAGCTTAGCTGGGTCCAGTAAGAGCTACATCAAGCTATTAAACTCATAAAAATCTCAGTTTCAATCATAATTCCTTGTAATCTCAGCAGCCCCCAGGTTCATTTACCATCAAGTCTGGCCACAGGTTCCACTTATTCAGATTTCACTGAGCAATCTACCTGGGTTTCGTACCAAAAAATGGTAGACAGGAGATCATGTGTGGGTGAGGTTAGTAACTGCTGTTATTTTCATTTCTGCATTTTTTAAAAGGAAAACCATAACTATTCCTATGAACTTTAAAGGGTACATACTCTAAAAGAAAAAAAAGCAAGGAAGCAGCCACAAAAATTTTCTACATTGCTTTTGAAACTATCAGTATTCTAGTGACCAGAAAACAAGACTTGTACTAACACAGAGATTTCTAACAGCAGCAAAACCAAGACTAGGATCTAGGTTTGTAAAAAGCAAGCTGGCACCACACCAGGCTCTGTTTACCACAGCACACAAGCTTATGAGTTCCACGTGTTATGCCATTTCACATATATTTGGAACGCACCATATGGTAGAAGCAGCTTATTTGTGGAGTTGGACTGCCCTTTTCTTCTCTTTCTAACAACACAGACACATTTTTCTCTACTTTTTCAACTGTTATTTGTGGAAAGATATTACAATCCTCACACTACTGCATTCTTCACAGCAAGAATCCTGTCTGCTTACAAATGTCAACTGGTCTGTTAGCACAAAGAGGAAAAATGCAATACCATCTGACTGGTTAAATAAATAAATGCCTTTTCCACAATTCTAAGTCATCCATCCCATATGAAACTACAGAGACCATCCTTCTGCTTGATTTATGATACCCTGTTAGCCACAGAATTACTTAGCAAAATCAGTTTGGCTTGATGTAAAATTCTCTCTCTTCACCAGGAGAGGGGGAGAAGAAGAAAAAAAAAAAAGCAAGCCCTACAAAAAGAAGACATTAATTTAGGAATAGTTGAGCTATCATTGACTTATCAAAATAAAGCTGGAGACATAAATCAATTCTACTGCCTGGACAAAGATAAATCAATAAAGCTCAGAAAGACTTTATTGATTCTGTAGCCATCACTCAAAGGCGCTTCGTTTGATTCCTCAGCCATCTGTTTAATTGAAATGATAATTCTGATAACTTCTGGTAGGCCCTGTGCATGTTGACTTTGATACAACGTTATTCAATCAAATACAGATGGCATATGACCTCCTGTCAGTGAGAATCCTAAATGTGTTATCCACATGGATTAGTTTGGACAGATACGTTTTGTATTAAACAAGATGCTTCTGTCTAAACTTCTTTTTAACATGACCTTCAGCAGGTGAGTCTTTTGTTCAAATCATCCTTTAGTTCCAATTAATTTCCCCTTTTCAACTCACCATTAGCTGAGTAGTAAACTAAACAGGTAAAAAGAGTATTTGACATTCACCCTTCAAACATCCTTCCTGTCTTCGTTTCTGCACAGGGACTGAATGGTTTCCTTGTATTTGCTCCTTAGTCTGTATGTATCAAGCATAAAGACAAAGGTGGGAAAGTTGTGAGATGTGTCTTCAGCACAGACATTTCAGTGTGTTTATGGATTTGTTAATCAAAATCTAACGGAATGAAAAATAGTCTTAGTCTGTAAGCGAAGGTGGCAGAGTGGGAGGATGTGTACATGGATTCCAAAAACACCAGGCAAGATTACACAGCTTCTCCACAGTGAGAAAGTATAACCAAGATTAAATTGCTTCCTCATTTTAGTGAAGTTCCCTGTCTAGTATTAAAATAGAGACTGATTCTTTTTTATGACAACATACAATGGAGATAGTTTCTGGTTTACTCAAGAAGTAAGACCGAGTTCCTGGTGCTCTGTAGTATTGTCCACATTCATCATCAAGCTACTGTGGCAAAATACACCCCACTGTACTGCAGGAAGGCAGCATGTACACACATATTGTACACTCATCCTCCAGTGCTATGATTAGATAGCAGAACAAAAATGCACATCAGAATACGAGGACATTAACTGAAAATTATTAAGCTGTGAAGTGCATTTGGCACTAACATTCCCTACCACAGGTAACTTCCTCCCTAACTAGAAGAGCTCAACGACAGGAAACGATATACACCATAATTAACACATAAGGGTAAAAAATGGCAATCCTGCTACTTTGTTTTTATCACACTGCACAGGAAAAATCACAGCTACACTAGCCTGAATACCATAGAAAATGAATAGATAATAATTCTAAAGGGGTTCATAAAATAATAGTTATGTTACTTTTACTGTTGGAACCATACTGAATCCATGTATGACATAAGCACTGGGAAATACAGAATGATGTACAGCAACATTAAGTTCTAGATTAATGGAACAGGATATAAACCCAGAGTCCTTGATAGTATAAATTATGTTCTATTTCCAAATAATGAATCTTACCTAAGTAAAAACAAAGGTATTGACTATTCATCTATAAACTACTCTGTAACCATACAACTGTACCACTAAATTGTACCCTGGCAGTGTTCCCCTAATGGGATTGGAAATTGTGCTTTCCACATTACGGTGCAGCAGAACAAAGCAGGGGAAGGTTTTCAAATACAGAAGTTTGCTTCAAGAGTTCTGGAAGCAGTGACCTCCCCTTCACTGAGACAGCTTGTCTCAGGAAGCACTTCGCACTGCATGAGCAAATGCCTGCCTGAGCAGGCCATTATTCCCTGGTAGAGAACATCCTGGGATTCTCACAGAATCACAGGGGTTGGAAGGGACCTCGAGAGCTCATGGGGTCCAACCCCCCTGCCAGAGCAGGCTCCCCAGCTCATATTACATAGATAGGCATCCAGACGAGTCTTGAATATCTCCAGAGAAGGAGACTCCACCACCTCCCTGGGCAGCCTGTCCCAGGGCTCCCTCACCCTCACTGGGGGAAAGTTCTTCCCCATGTTGGTGTGGAACTTCCTGTGCTCCAACTTGCAGCCATTGCCCCTTGTCCTGTCCCCACAGACACTGAAAAGGGGCTGGCCAACTCCCCCTGCATCCCATGTCTAAGATATTTATACACACTAATTAGGTCCCCCCTAAGTCTTCTTTTCTCCAGGCTGAACAGTCCCAGCTCACCCAGCCTGTCCTCATAGGGGAGATGTTCCAGACCCCTAATCATCTTCGTAGCCCTTCTCTGGACTCTCTCCAGGAGGTCCCTGTCTTTTTTATACCAGGGAGCCCAGCACTGGACACAGTACTCCAGGTGGGGCCTGNTCTCTTAGCCACCAGGGCACACTGCTGGCTCATGGCCAACCTGTCATCAACCAGGACCCCCAGGTCCTTCTCCACAGAGCTCTTTTCCAGCAGGTCATCCCCCAGCCTGTACTGATACAGTTGGTTATTCCTCCCCAGGTGCCAGACTTTACACTTGCTCTTGTTGAATTTCATTAGGTTTCTCCCTGCCCAGCTCTCCAGCCTGTCCAGGTCCCTCTGGATGGCAGCGCAGTGTCCTGCGTGTCAGCCACCCCTCCCAGCTCTGTATCATCAGCACTTGCTGAGGGTGGATGCTGTTCCCTCATCAAGGTCGTCAATGAAGATATTAAACAGGACTGGACCCAGCACTGAGCCCTGGGGAACACCGCTAGTCACAGGCCTCCAGTCAGATTCTACTCCACTGATCACGACCCTCTGACCCCGGTTCGACAGCCAGTTCTCAACCCACCTCACTGTCCACTCATCTATCCCATGCTCTCCTGTTTCAGATTCCCTGAGAAGCCTGCAAATGGCCACTGTCCATCAAACAGAAGATTCCTCAGATCTGGACTAAGCAACTCAGACAACTGTGAAGCATACAGTCATATGGAGCTGGGGGAATTGTGGATACAGCAGGATCACCCTTCAGAGAGTAAGAGAACAGAAAGTCAACTTCAGGCTTTTATTCAGTCACAAGCTTGTCATCCCTGCCTGGGAGGAAGTTATATAGTGAAATTACAGCTCTGCCCTCTCCAAAATCATTGCAATGTACAAGATAATCCTTCTAGAAAATACAGAGGGAAGAATCCATATGCACCTTAGGACTTCCACTTCTATCAGAAAAGTAAATTGGCTAGAAGATGATGAGACATTTACATACTTACTCCTCTTCTATAAGCCATCAAAAAGCCAGAAGGAACCAAACATTCTTTAGAATGAGGGTTTTCTTTCCTCAGGAAAAGGGCTCTAGCACATTGGCAGGCATTTTAGCCTGCACTGGAGCTGGCTGTTAGATACTGCAGAACTAATCTTACTTTCCTATGACACTGTCCACTGTAGAGCACAATTCAGCAGAAATAGGAAATGATACTTTCTGCAATGGTCCTACATTTTAACAGCATTTCCTGGTAGTGTTAAATATAGCCAGAGAAGAATTTTGCAAACCTGCACACTTTTTCATGCCCATTTTCAGCATCTGTAGTTTAAGTAACAACTAACATCTAAGTGTATAGCACTGGCCCAGCACACCAATAAATTTTGTACCTGGAGGGTACATGTTCACTTGGAAACATAAAGCAAACTCTTTGCAATACAGTTATTTCCCATTAACATCAATTAATATGCTGTTTACAACAAACAATACATTTATAGTGTTAAAATAGGAAAACCAAGTCATGTATGGAGGCATCTTTTTAAAAAGAAAATATCCCTGAGGGTTTTTTTTTATTTCAGTCCTAATTTCTGTGTCTCTCACATTGAAAGAACTTGAAAGAAGATATTTTTTCATATATGAAGCCTACCAGCTGCTTATTACTGACAGAGTTTATGCTTTTTATTATTGGTATCGTTTGTAAAGGAATTAAGTGCCCCAAGGAGAGAGGGGCAGAGAATGCTATATAATCAATATTCTGAATAAATATCATTGTGTTAAATAGTTTTCTCACTCTCTTTGGTATAGAAAATTGAATTTGAAAAGCAAATACAGAGGCACATAGTCGCAAAAAAACCCATTCTGCTTAGAATGCAGTGTGCAATCCTACCCAATTAAAGCAAATAAATATCATTTGATGATGCAAGCCTAGGAAAGAACAGTTTGTACAACAAATATTTTGATAATTAAATTTTCATCTAAGTTGACCTTTTTCTTTAGCTATCGATTACCATTACAGAGCAGAGAATATTGACATGTGCATGGAACCATAACGAGTTAAAATCAAGTTTCTGATAGAGTATCTCTGGTTTGTCCCTGTGTTTAGAATTAAACAGAAATGCTCAAGATCTGCAATAGATTCTGTAACCAGTTCTCCCACAGACCTGTCAAGGTTGACTAACCATCCAAAACGTCATTCTCCTGTCCTCTCACTGAGAGGCAGTAACACTGCAAAGATGCCAGTCCTTGAAAGGGATTTACCTCCCAGCCAGGTTCTGCTGCTTCTGTGCCATCCTTGTTTCACACACAAGAAAATAAACTCAGAGTAGAAACTTTAATCACACCACTTGATTGGCAGAGCTTGAAGAGTGGAGTAGAAAGATTTCTGAAGTAAATTACATTATTAAGTTTAAAACAAACAAACAAACAAACAAAACCCATCAGGGATCAAGTTTTCTTACTGACAAAATCCTGAGCTTTTTTTTCCCCCCACTTGCTGCAGCACACAGATGATGTTCAGCCTTTACAGGATAAAGTGTTTTACAGCTTAAAATTAAGGTAATAATGTAACATTTAAGACTCTACTCTCTGTACACAGAATCCAGATGCTCTGCCAATTCATCTGGGGAAAAGTGGGCACATTTCCATTTGTAATTAATGGTGTTTATTTAAAAGGACTTTCAGACCCCTAAACAATGAGTAAATTGATGCCAATCCTAAGAATTCCAACCTTAGTTTTTTACATCTGACAGTTCATCAAGAATGATTTCACAACAGACCTTAGAGCTTCAGATTCAAATAGTGTTTCATTTACAGATTATCTAAACTAAAAGTGAAAATGAAATAAAAAAGAAATATTACATTTTAAATCAAGGGAATTATTCTAGTTTAATCAGGATTATTGTAATTACCCTATTTTACATGGTAAACAGAACCCATAAAGAGTGAATCCATTAAGCAACTAAACATGCTTTTTTGTAACTATAAAGGATACATACGATGCTTCTCATATGAACAAGAAAAGAATTATTTAATCTCTACAAAAGAGTTTAGGGTTTTTTATTTTCACAATTGCTGACACATTGGAGAAAAAGGCAAACTTTGGTCTGAAATACAATGTCTTAAATTAGATGGGCTAACCAAACCCACCAAAAAAATTATCATCAGTCCAAGATTAAAAACTGCAATCAAATTAACACCTCAAGTTTACATCATCTCCATCTTTCAGTAGATAAAGGATACCACATGGAAAAGAAAAATCCAGAAAAAGATAATCCTTTAATGCATTTGAAATATACCTTCCTAAATAGCAACAGTCCCTCTGCCTCTAAGATATCTTCCAGCAACAATGCAATAGTGTATTATCACCATCAAAAAATAGATAACTTACATTTTCTTCTAAACATTTTTCAGTGAATGTTGATGTGTTCAGAAGAAATTTTTATGAAGATCTCAATCCCCAAAAACCTATTCTTAAATGTCTGTTTGTATAAACATTTAAAAAGCATTAGCAAAATCCCTCCAAGAATGTTTCAAAAAAAAGTAATATTTTAACTGTGGAGAAAAAACAATTCTTTAGAATTCAGGTGACCAGATGAACAAGATGCTAGTCTTTACATATTGTTGTGTCATTTTAGCATTAAAACAAAACAAAAAAGATAAACAAAAGGCACTACAGAGGTAGTGACTGTTAGAGGGGCACACCACTATGCAGTTAAAGGACAAGGTGGTCAAAACATGGCTCACAGAAGACGTTCTGACAGGTTAGCTAAATGCAACTTAGATAATCAGTTTTTCATGAGCAAATCCCTACAGTCGTTCCAAACTGAGTGCTTCACCCCACAGTCTCTACTTACTAGCTACTCTAGCCTAAGTGTTTAGAAGAGAAAAGAGATGGCTGCATTACACCCACAACGTGACAGTGCTGTGGAGACGCCACCTGCAGCAGAGGCATCCTGCTGTTGGACCTGCCCTGCTGTTTTACCTTCCCATGTGCAAGCTGTAACCTAGCCCAGATTTTGTCAGCCTGGCCCTTTCCAGGAAGAACAACCTCCAGCCCCATATACAGCTGCGTCTCCTCCTTCCGGCTCTTTTCAGCTGGCTTGGTGAAGGAACTGAGGAAGGATTTTGGCACCCTTTTGGAAAGGGTGCTAGCAGGACAACAGAAGCCTGCAGTTATTTACCTGAAGGAACTGAACTGCAACATGCTCTCATCCTACATCTCTCTGAACAAATCTCTTACTCCAACAATCATTTCGACTGAGAAATAATATTCCTCCCTGATTTTACGTCCTGCCTTTGCAGTAACAGAAGAGCTGAGGTATTACACCACTAACAGTGATCACATCAGAGAAGTGTGCCTAGAAGGAGAATTGGAGATGATCTGCATATGACCCATTTCTGTTTGCAAGTGCAAATTCTGAGGTCTCGTGTCTATCACACCAGCAAAGAATCTCTAATCAGATTTGTGCTGTGTTTCTAAGCAGAAGCTAAAGACATCTAAATCTAGCCCTCCAGCTGCCTGACGAGTCTATCTGTCAGGCCATAACATTTAAATAAATGCCTGGTACTTTAATCTGTGCTTCACAGTGAACTTTCAGAGATGTAGTAAGCAACAGATAACCCCAGGCACACACAAACTCTTGGATAGTTTACCATTCTACTTAATTTAAATATTCATTTATTCAAGTTTTAGGATTTAAGAAGGTTTCATATTAAAAGGAGCAAACAATGAAAGTACAAATTGTACTGGGAAGTATTGATAAGATGGGGACATTTTAAGCCCTGTCTCCCATTTAAATGTGACTGTTTTGTGACTCAGGTCTTGAGTCTAGTTTTGCTCTGGAGAAGAGGTTTGGTACTATACCCAGGTAATGTAAATATCTACCAGAACAAAAAGGGTTTTCAGGAACAGTTTAATCTTACTGATGAGCATGGAATTATCAGGCTACAAGAAGGCTTGGATTTTAAGCTGATAAACCTCCAGCGGGAAAAACAACCTTGTGACAACTGTAAGAACAAACATTCTTCATTTTAAAGTTTTACTGACTAGTTCAGAAAAGATGGGCAATGCTCTACAACTGACATGATCAGACACAGCACATGGTACAGAGAAAGACAAACAGGATGGAAGGAGGAATTGCTGTGGGCTTAATATTCCTGCACTGGCACACAGAACCTGACTCGGTTCCTGCCTGCACAACAGGCCTCAGACAAGTTCCTGAGTCTCTCCATCACTGGGAATCAGCTGGCTAGAGAGCAACAGTTCCACTGGCAGGGGAGGCAGGGGGAATAATGGCAATTTAGCACTTCCTTTGCTCTATCAAGATAGAACTGAGATCGTTACAACATCTTATAAAGACCAGAAAGACACACTCATAGGTCCCATAATAGCCCAGTGGTTATGGCACTCAGGCACCATATGGAATATGGAGGTTTAAGTAATGTCTGATTTGAGCCTTGAAATTTTAGTTCAGCTTATGCCATACCTCTAGTGAATACCTTAATAACTGGATTCTGGGTTATTCTTGCTCTCCCTTACCCAGCACAAGCATCCCAACTTGATACTAAGAAGTGGCTTTGTTTCAGCAAAGCAGTACTGCTCCATGTGGAAACACTAAGATGAACATTTTTTAATTGGCTCATTTAATATGGGTTTGCCCTCAGATGCTATCAGAGTACAAATAGAAAAAAAAATGCCTAGCTTCTTGGTAACATTTTTAAACATTAATTCTAAGGAACACTGAAAATGTGGACACTGTAGCTATAAATGTAGCTAGCTAAAAATAGGATAAGCCTATGTGGGATTTTCAAACCAAGCAAGTCAAAATCCTCAGGATATTGCACAAAATATGCAATTTAATGGATCTATCCTGGATCACAGTAATTATCAGAGGGTGAAGAACATGGTATGAGAAGACTGCAACATGATTTTTAAGCTTCAGCATCTAAGAATTCCTAAAAGCAAAAGGCCTCTCATCATGTTCTTTCACAACTGCTTATTCAACAACAACAGTCTTGCTGGATTCAAAAACTCATTTCAGGATGGGATTTAAAGTTTTGGTTCCTTTCCCCATACTATACAAGATTATTTCCCACCATGATATTTCTTACCTCAGAATTACAGTTCTCCATAAGGAATTAAAAACTAAACTCAGAGCTTATTTTGTCTAATTCTTTGCAAAAATACTGATTTAAGTTCTCTTAGTCCTCATAATTCTCAGAATACTTAGGATTATTCTGTCCTTATACACAAATAGACAGAAGTTAACCAAATCCTTCTTCCTACAGCTATTTACTCTTGTTTAGAAAGAAACATGTTGTCATAAAACAGGCCAGCCACAGATGCAGGGACACTTGCTTTAGAAGCACAGGGCTTCCCATGGGAATGCACAGGTTCCTACATGCTGAGATTTTCAACCAGTAGCTGCCCAGCATCAAGAACATTTTTGCAAGCAGTGAATAAGCAGCATAAAATAATACTAAGCAAATATATTTTCTGCTACAGTATGCCTTCAAGGCCAAGTCTAGCAAAGGACATATACAGAAACTCTTGTCCTGTTTCACAAAAATATGATCTCTGACCATGCCTGTTCAGAAAGGTGTCCTAGATCCAGGAGACTGCAAAACAAGCTGTTGTGGGGTGGGTTTTTTGGTTTGGAGTGAGTTGGGCTTTATTTTTTAAAACTTGTCAGATATGAAGTACTAAACATGCTGGAATGCCCCCCTTGTAAGGGATATGCCTCCATCTTTCTTTTCTTTTCTTAAAAAAAAAATAAATAAATCAGATGATCCTTTTGAAGAATCCTCACAATTTCTTAAGTAAGGAATTCATGTTCTGAGCAGCCCAAGTAATTTCTCAGAAAACAAAGGCTGAGCACATACATGTGACACTGCCTCATTTGTTCTAACATTTGCTTTATTTCCATAATCACACACCATTTTTCAAATAAATCAACATGGCCTGTGCATTCAGATGAAAGCATAGTGTCTGCTGCTGGGTACTATACTACATATTCCAGACAAACAGAATTCATTGGAGATGTTTAAACAAAAGGAACACAGAAGTCTTTTTTTTACCTACAGCTTAAACAAGACAAAAAGGGTGAAAATGTGCAGCCTTTGGTCAGCCACCTAATTCTGAAGCTAACTTAACTATGAATTTGAAATGAAAATGGCTTTGTTGCTACCTGGAAATAATTTCACCATGTGCCTGCTGATGAAATTATCAAAATACCTTGGAGAAAAGATCTTATCATGTAAAATGTTTAACTTTAAAATATTCTGGACTATTATGATAATGTAAGTGATATAAAAATACAGGTTTTGGAGAAAAATTACAAGCAGTATTATCTTAGTTTATATAGAATTGATATTATCTTAACTTTTGTTTCATTTTGCCATGTCTTAATGTTTGACAATGCAATATACAACATTTTTACAGCAAGAGAAATCTGTGGACTTTTCCATTTCTTGATTTGAGATGAGGCCCAATATCTGTGCACTAGAAGGTGTAGAGGGAGCAGGCAAAGCACAGAACTGCACTGCTGAGAACATCCTTGGGATATCCCAGACAGAACATACAGGCTGTACAAGCCCAGGATGTCTGGTAGGGCTGCCCTTCATTCTTTAGTCACTGCATCCTGCAGCCAGACCCATCGCACGCACCCTTCACCTGCAGCCATGTTTATTAAACAGAGTTTCTGAAGGGATAATTAGAACAGACTGTAACTATGATCCTCTAAACTTCCTGTTCCAGGAACACTCTCAGCTGCAGAGTTAAAAGCCTTACTTAATGCCAGCCCAAGCCATTTCACTGCAGCATCCTTGGGGCTGTGCTAGGCCTGCTCTCTCTATCCCTCCCTCCTGCCCTCCCCTAATGCTGCAAAACTCCCCAGCAACCCAGGGCAGATACTGCTGCTCCCACATTCCTCACCAGAAGAGTTAAAGGCCCCCATGTCCCTCCTGGAAGGATTCACTTTAAGACTCAGCCCCAACTCTTGTTTTATCCACATAAGCCTGACAAAGACCAGAGCCTTCAAGGGCATCTGCCCACCTCTGTGGAAGGAAAGGATAGAAGGAAAAATTTTGCTTTTAATGTAACACTCAAGCTTCTTTTGTTAACTGTCTCTATGTTATTCTTGTTTCAACACATTTGCAGTTGATATATGTGAAATATTTAAATCAAGACATTTATGGAAACAAATACCAAAACAAGATCTTTCCACATACAGAAATCAGGGCAAGAGAAAGTTCTGCAAATAAACTTACCATGTGGCCTCCTCACATTACAACATCTGGAAAAAAACTCTTTTCCAAGCTCTTCTGAATTTCCTGATCTTTATTAAATATACCCCTTCCTCCCTTCCCCCCTCCCTGGTCCTTAAAAATTCTATTTGTAAATTATCCTTTTCTTTGTTCTGACAAACGTTAGTCAAGGTGGATTATAAACTACTTTTTTCCCCTTCTTCAAGAGACTTTCCTGCTGGCTGACCAATGTAATAATATTGTTGTTCTTAAAGCTTTAAGTCCCAGAAAATACTGTAGAAAAGAAACATCAACATTCAAAAAGTTGTATTTAATATTTTTTAAAAAATAAAAGAAGGAACCCAGACAAAGGGCGACATTGACTGCTTAGGTATAACCCATCTTCTGAGAAGCCACAACCCTGCTGGCAGTTAAACAAAAAGCAGGTAGAATGGGAAAAAAAATATATCCACTTAGAATGTTCATGAAAACATATCTACTGCAATGAGAAAATCTGGTGACTACTGTTACTGCCTTTAACTGTGGACTGAACAAGTTTTCTCATGCTCACACTCTACTGGGGATTAAGGTGATAATGGGCATATCCGTTAAGTGAAGTCAGTGCTGTAATGTACCATGCTAAAGTGCCCCATGCCTTTCACTTTGATTTGCAGTTAGTATCATTTAGTAGTAAATGGACCTTAGTAACCAGGTGGTTAATCTTTCCCTTTCATTACGATCTGTGTGATGTGACAAGAAGGAGTGTTATCATAATGTAAAGACAACAAGGGTTATGGGAATGACAGTTGCTTGAAGCCCCTGGAAAAGCTTCTTTATCCTAAAAAAACCCCCCCAAAACCTCAAAGGTTCCTAAAAGCTGCTACACCTATATATCCATCACTCGAGATAGTATAATATGTCATATGGTACTTGTAAGGAGCCTTACATGAGTTATAAGTGACAGAAAACAATTACAGGAAAACCAAACTGATCAAGAGGAGGCAAACCTTTCTATGAGTATGAAGGCAAATCCAAGGCACTATATTCCCACTTTATGGCTAAATGCTGTTTTCCATCTTGCTGGTGAATATGAAAGATGCTTAGAAGTAACTCAGTGTTCTGAATCTCCTGTGAAATGCCTTGCAACTTTCAGACAAAATCAGTGGGCTATGTCAACTAAAATTTAAAAAAGCCACTTATTCTTAGGAGCAGACTTGGGGGAGTTGAACCTAACAACAAAAAACCCCATTAATGAGAAATATATCATCCAGTAGAAGCATTTATTTATTTATTCATTTGAATTTGGGTCATTAACTAACTCTCCTACTGTCACACACTTCAGCCTTGACTGAATTCTTTCCTTTCCCTGTCAAAGTCTATCAGCTTTGTCTCATTTTATATAATTAGTCCTCTACCAGAATTAGCAAAATATATTGCAAATTTCAAGCTCCTTAAGAATCTACTACTGTCAGAAGTTAGTCTAACCTCTGACTGCCTCCTTTTTGTTGTTCAATAGCTCTTATAAATTACAATTGCAGCTGTGTTTAACTGCTCTGTGCAGCTCTGATGAGCCTTCTGTTTGGTTCTTCCATTCAGAATTTTATTTTCTAAATTTGCTTTATTGTTTTCAGTACATCATTCAGAGGTTATTCAAGGAAGTTTGATAGAAGGCAGCAGCTTTTAGCTACTTCTTAGTATGAACACCCATATGACTCATTTACAACTTGCACAACCTAAACCCACTGCAAAGTCCAGGTCCCCAAGTCCCACGCTCACTTCAGGACAAGAACTTTCATGAAAATATTAGGTTCATTTCAGTATTGATTTAATAAACATGACATTAAAAAGCAAGGTCTTATGTCCCAGTGTGAAATTTGATAAATTCCATGCATCTCATTGATCAGGAGACAGTTAAGAACACATAATAACAGGAAAAACTCCAATACCAGATGGTCCCTTAATCACAAAAACTAGAAAAAATGAAAGGTGAGAGCTGAAGTGAGACAGGTTTTTTCTAGAAGTAAAACCATAGAATCATAGAATGGTCTGGGTTGGAAGGGACCCCAAGGATCATAGAGCTCCAACCCCCCTGCCACAGGCAGGGCTACCAACCTCCAGGC
>VZTU01034056.1:1710-17328 GCA_013400835.1 Zapornia atra | reverse complement strand
AGGCTGCAATGAGGTCCCCCTGCAGCCTTCTCTTCTCCAGGCTGAACCAGCCCAGCTCCCCCAGTCTCTCTTCATAGGGCAGCTGCTCCAGCCCTCTAATCATCCTCGTGGCTCCTCTGAACCCTCTCCAACAGTTCCACATCTTTCTTGTACTGGGGGCCCCAGATCTGGACACAGGACTCCAGATGGGGCCTCACGAGGGCAGAGTAGAGAGGGACAATCCCCTCCCTGTCCCTGCTGCCACCCCTCTGCTGATGGAGCCCAGGATCCCATTGGCCTTGCGAGCTGCAAGAGCCACTGCTGGTTCATGTTAAGTTTCTCATCCACCACAATCCCCAAGTCCTTCTCAGCAGGGCTGCTCTCCAGAAGCTCTTCTCCCAGTCTGTATCTATGGCTGGGATTCTTCCGACCCAAGTGCAACCCCTGACACTTGGCAGTGTTGAACCTCATTGGGTTCCCCTGGGCCCATCTTTCCAGCCTGGCAAGATCCCTCTTAAAACATTTCATTTTAAATTAGCAGTTTGGAAAACTTGGCATTGGATTCATCTCCCTTGTGATTAGGGGGAATCTTTACCACTCCAAGTCCATATGAAGGAGGAGAAGCCTGGCAGACTCCCACTCTGTTACATTCAGCCATCACAACTCTGCCCCATACTTCTGCTTATCTGTTAAATGGAAGGGCCGCCTAGCGACGGCTTGAGGCGATGCTATTCTCTACCAGGCTGAAGGCAGAACCTCCAGATAGGAGGTTTACAGATGGCTCTAAACTACTGAGACACAGTTTGATAGCCACACTAAGGTTGCAGGTAAGCACAGTTAAAAGCTCCTTAACCAAATTTCTGCCTATTATGGGGAAGAAAAATTTAAAAAACAACAAATAGAACTTTCCTTCCCTCACCCCCATTTGCTAAATGAGTGTAAATTGATTTGGGGCCCAGATCAGGATTATTATTGCTCTAATGTTGCAAAATATGTGCAGAATTAATTTTATATGTTCCAAATGAACACTAGGATGGTAGGGAAAAATAGGGCATGACAAAAACTCATTTTGCAAGTTCCCCTTACTTTTGGGGTGACAAAACAATCCTCTGGATGACAGATATGTGCACATGTACATTCCCCTACAATAGGTCAGGTTCTCCAGTTGCTCCTGTTATTGTCACTGTTGTTCCATAAAATTACTTCAGAATGTAAAAACACAGATGAAAATGATGCTTCTGGTTTTTTCCATCAGTGGTAGGAATGGGCCTTTCATAAAGCTTTTTTTGTAAGCAGAATTTGATTACTCTTTACCATATAGAAAAAACAGATATAATATCTTTCTTCTAGTGCCACTATACCAGACCTAAAGTTCTGTCAAGTTTTCCACTGTAAAAGCAATCACTGGGGATTTATATCTCAGCTCTTTTTCAGTCACACAGGGTTACAGTTGTAGTAAAACTTTTCAGCCCATATGTGTGTTCCATACTAACAAAAAAAAAGAAAAAGAAAAGGAAAAAAAAGGAGGGGGTAAGAATTAACTGGTCACAATATTTTCTTACTGCAGAATCCTGAAGGGCATTTTCAGGTTGTTATAACTGTCTGAGTCATGACAAAACTCTAATGTTTAGCAGTTCTCTAAGATGAGCAGAGATGCATCTTCTGCACTTAATAAACCAGCAAACTTTTAACAGCAACAGACACAGAACTCTGGCTCATAACATCCCTGATATGCAGATACGTGGGGTGCTCTGGCTCAAACCTTGTAGCCCAAACCCACCAGACCACAACAACTTTAACAGGTCAAATCTGGAAGTAAGAATCCAAATGTTTGAAAAATGTGGGAAAAACACAGATCTCCCATCATTGCTAGGATAAATGTTTGCCTTTACATAGATATGCAGCAGAACACCCTTATCATTAAATCTGTTATTCTATCACACAACAAATTTACCCTAATTCAGAATTCCTTTGGTACTAGCAATTGTTCTATATGGAAACAATTAAGCTACTAGCTGGAGCAATTTAAGACAGTCCTGAGACTACACTCAGCAGCATCAAGATAAGACTGTTCTTTCTCAAAAGTACATAGAGTCTATCTGACATATTTGAAAAATCAGCCCACAGCCTACTTATATCACAGCCTACTTTTAGAGGCACAAAGAATCTCAAGGAAATTAGAGAGTAAATTGTGTGCAAGCCACTACTATACTGACAACTGTGTTGTATTAGTCATAGAGCATGATCGTTTGTGGCCTGTACAAATAGTTTAAGTGAAAGAAGGAATGTTAGATGGGACACAAAACTACCCTACAGGCTTCTGAATCTTTAGTTTCTCCATACAATTTCCAGAAGCCAATTGATGCAGCATGGACTGAACCAGTAAAAAGACCACTGTAAAGAGCACAACTTTGAATTATTTCCCCCTTGCCCAAAAATTCAAAGTAGCTAAATTAGGAGAGCTCTTACTGACAACAGGAGGGTAATTTATCTGTAAGAAGGTCAAAGTTTCTCATATTTTACCTAAAGAGAGTTTGGCCAGAGTCAAAATATAGTTTGGAATTAGTTAAGACTTTTACTGACTTAAAAAATTGCCTGGATACTTAGATACCCTTTACTGAATAAATAGGGCATTAAAAGGAGTGCTTATCTCTGTATTTTACAAAAGCAATTCTGATGGATCCACCTCTGTCCTTAATACTCAAATATTTATTACGCCAGCCCAAATTTTCAAAAACACAGTTCCCTTCAGAACATCTTAGATGCTTAAAAATAAGCTTGCTCTTTAGAAGAAGGTAGCAATAAGCAGCTCCAGCTGTCAATAGCAGTGTGCTTAATTCTCACAATGCTGCATAAAACCAACCTCTCCAGCTTCATGCTTAAATGGTTGGATGAACTCTTTGGTCTGCAAATGTCTTGGCATCTCAAGATACAAGTGGACTTTACTCCAAAAATAACATCCTTCTCTGAGCATTTGGACACTAACGTCAGTGAAGTTGGTTACCATCTCCTAAATAAATATATTGGCAATCCAAAGCTACCAAGAGAAAGAAGAAAAACACTTTAATCTTGAAGAGGGTGCTAGGCTGTAATTGCCACACAGCTATTAAGTGATCTCGGTGCCAGATCTTATGGTGTCCATATGTCTTCCCACTATCAAGACAGTACAGTAATGCCAAACTGCTTTATAAAAAGTGCTTTGAGGACTACACATGAAAAAAGACAACATAAACCCAAAATGGTTATTTTTATTATTTTAAAGTAAATAGAATTTCTTAAGATGCATTTGTTCTCTGTTAAGGAATTTTAAATTCTGGCCAAAACTATGGCACCCGGTTTTTGTTTTATTTGGTGGAGTACATATAAGAGGATTTAAAATCAGACCTTTTCCACACTAACTGACAGAGCATAGCACCTGGTTTATACATATCTAAATTTTGGACACTTCTAGATGCAGAAGACAAGGAGATTTGGCAGGAAGTAGAAGGACCTACTTTTGAAACAATAGAAGCTGTAGAAGCTGTTGGTCAGAAATCAGACTTCTTGGCTTCGGTTGCTGGAAGTCAGGTTCACAGCACGCCCTCAGCTGAAGTCCAATTGCAGCAGAACACACTCCCCTGAAACATCAACACTCCACTGGAGTGCTGACATGTCTTCACAACAGGCACCCAACAAGGCAGCCAGCAGTACTTGTACTGTAAGCAATGTGTGGTTTTGAGAGGGAGGATTAACCCTCTTGGACCAATTATCGGCCCCATCTTGCATTAGAACTCCATTAAACCACCTCCTCCCTCTCTTTTCTGCCAAAACCAAGCACTGAATCTAGGTGCCTAAACCAAGATGGGAGGGGCCTGGTTTTCAATTAAGTGCAAAGCATCCAAAACAAACTTTGCTTATTTGACAGTAATTCTTTCTACATCTCGACCATGGGTGAATGGTTGGGCAAGAAAAAGAACTGTTTCAAGTAGATGCAGCCAGACAGCTTCTTTACCCTCACTCATCCACCGCAGTTACAGTTGAACAGAATTTGGTTTGGGAGCCTAGTTCCAATCACCTTTGCATTACAGGAAGTTAGAAACAATTATACCCAAGTCAAAAGTGCTATATAGATTTAGAATGACTATAAGATGACTATAAGATCCAAACATTTTGTCTATTTCTGGAAGATCAAAGAGGAGGAGATGGACACAACTCCAGCATGAAAATGCAGAGAAAGTCTGGAATACAGAAGCACCAAAGCAACTGATGATTCTTGATTCTTGAAATAAGATATAAGGACTGAACAGAATCTAAAAGCTGAGGTGAAAGAAAAAAACAGCTCTGTCTTATAAAACTATGTGAAATGACCAGACAGAGAAGTCAGCACAGCTGGATTGTTTATACAGCAAATCTACTGTTAAACCTTAAGTTCGGTGTAATTTGATTCCCGAAACAGAACATGATCCTGTAACAGCCACACGTGCCTTTCACTTCTCTTCCTGAACTATTGTTCCTAGGAAAGTGAGGATACTGACATCTGCTCAGCCCATCCCCTGTTTCCCAAAGCACAAAAATTGACTGAATTCTTTATAGATGACACTCAGAATGTTCAGATCTTATAGGTGATGCTCATATCTCTAAATCATCCTAATTCCTTAAATTATGATTACTTAAAATGTATCAAAAAGCATAGCCACACATTTGAGATCTTCTTAAATCACATAAGCATATAGAGCTATAAAAGCTAATAGTTTTAATTTAAACTCCTCAGCAGGAAAATTATCATAATTCCAAATGAGACTCCAAAAGATATTTCATTTGTTGTCATGAGTATCTTTTTGCTAAGGGAAAAGACCATGTTCCTGGAGAGTTTTCATTTAAATGCCTCCCTCCTCAGCTTTATTTTCCTGCTGAGTATCCTCTCCTCACAGTTCAATAGTTATTAAACAGGAACAAAAAACTGAGGGATTTAACAAAGCAATGAATACTGCCCTCACAAAGCAAGCCCACATAGATCATAACAACTGACAGAACTATGAGGTGATGTAAGGGGCATGGAGATACTGCCTAGAGACAATAAGATTACTATTCCATTTTGAGTCAAATCTTAAAGTTTCCACTACACATTGAAACTTTTGTCAAAACAAGAATGTGTGTGGCCTTGTGAATATGTAAGGCTACAAGTCTGCTCTGCCCAATTCTTGGCAAATTCTCTGTATATGACGTGCAGTGATATCACTCCAACTGTCCCACATCCCAAGACAGTGCCATAACTAACAAACTGTAAGGCATGAGTCAGTCTCTCCTTCTTAAAAAATATATTCCAAAAGAAACTAAGCTGAAATGGAAACATGTCCACATTTCCTCCACTGGAAATACCTGGAACAGATCTTAGTACTTCATACAGAAAATAAAGAAATATCTATATATTTTACATACAAACCCACACCCCCCAATGTTAAAATGGCACCACACTCAAAATGTTCCAAAGGTTTATGTATTCACTTGGGATTGGTAAAACATTAACAGTTTGAAAGGGAAGAACACACAAGGTGTGATGTCCTCAGGGATCAGTGATTACACCATGTAACTTGAAACATAACATCTTGCTTATGCACAAAGGCTGCAGTGAATTAAGCACCAATTTATTTTTCAGTTATTTGTAAGTGAAGTCTTCAGCCATGCCTCAGCCAAGCCTTACGTGTATGTTTCTGTCTTGGAAGGAGGAGGGAGAAGGAATAAGCAAGCACAGAGATGAGAGTCAGGCAGCAAAATATTTTAACCTACATTTTTGTACTGAGGCCTTTTTTCCAGGGTTAATCTTAGCAGCTAAGCAGGCTGCCTTATTTGCATGGTCTAAGTAATTCCCTTGCTACCTTACTCATTGTAGTCAGCTGGAAGAATGATCAAATAAATACCCTTATAATTACTGCAGGCAAATATTTTTATGATTTAATATTTGCAATGTTATCTCTACATGAATCCCTTATCTCTATAAAGGCCGTGACTACCCATGGCTGCTGCATCTTCAGCTTCCTCCAAAGCAGCCCCCAAACCTGTTTCTGGCCACGGCCCAGTGATCCATGTCAGGGTGATATAAAAGGACAGAACCTTGATATCAACTTTCTCACAACAGGCTTTCTCAGTGGGTGATCCTTTCATGTGCTGCTAAGGCTGCACAGTCCCCTCAAATAAGGAAGGAGAGGTGGCCTTCCTGCCACGTTGACCAGTGAAGCAGGTCCTGCACACCAAGATAGTTTTCCTGCATCATTCCCCTGCACAAAATGCGTTTAAAACATCTCATCTCTCCTTAAAAGCAAGAGTTTCCATAAGCAAGAGTTTTACATGGGCACACACTCTCTCCACACACATTATGGCTGAGGGAATAACACCTAGGCTCCTACTACCTTTTCTAACAAAAGATGTCATCTGATGTTATTTTCTAGGCAGAGCTAAAGCACATATGGCCTTTGGACCACAGGCACTACCTCTGAGCAACAGTAAAACTGGCTGTTTCACAGTCCCACTTCCAGTATAGAAGAGAGATGTGTGCTCGTTTGATAGGCTGTACTTTGCACTCCAGAGTCATCCTTCGTCATCCCTCTGCTGACTGCAGACAGAATGACAGCTCTCCCTTACAAGCTCCCTATGTATATGTCCCATCTCTTGGGAATATTTTCGATTCCATTAAACTTCAAGGAATTCAACAAGTCTTTGAACTCTTCCCACTGCTTTTCCACCCCTCAAGCAGAAGAGAAAAAAAAAAAACCCTTCCACTTCTCAAGTTATAAATGGATTTATAAGAAAGAAAACTGTTGACTTGATGTGGTAAAAGTGCTCAGAGTTAGTAGTAGTCTTTTCCCTGCAGGGGAAACCACACTCTTCCCTAAGCTCTCTCACTGACAGTCTGCCCAACATACAATCGTCCTTCAGAAAGAAAATGGCATGTTTTCATTTAAAGTATTACCTTCTGGGTTTTGGCTGCTTCCTTAGCTTCTGAGTTGCAAATACGTCACTCCTTTCACAGCAGAAGCTTCTCAGAGCTGGCTTTTGACGATTTCTTTGTGAGAAGTCAACAGCACACCATGTTGTTGTAAATCTGGGACTGCAGCTTTGAGTCCATCTAAAATTACAAATAAAACAGAATTAGAGAACACAGCAATAACAAAATTCACAGACATGATTACCACATGTTTCCATTTTGTAGGACAGACAGAGGATACAGAACACAGCATGAATACCGAGTACAGCTGTGGCAGTGTCTATCCCATAGCTGTGTTGTCTTCCCATGCTAAAGCCTTGCTTATACCCACTAAAATGAAAGGCCAAGGCTGTGTTCCATATGGCTAAAGACTCCCTATCTAAGGATTTAGAGTAGTTACGGCACAACCTATTGCATTTCAACTGAGGAGAAACAATACTGTTGTCACAGAAACAGCACCTCAGTCCTGTAACCTGAAAATATGCATGCCAAAGCTTGTGTGACACTTGAAGACATGGGGAGGACAATACATGGAATGGTGCTGCTGCTTTCTGTATGGAAAACTGGAACATCAGCCACAGTACTTCACGACTGCTTGTCCTACTAAAAGGACTTATTTATTGTAGTTGGTTTGGGGTGGTTGAGTTTTCTCATGGTTGTTTCATATTCTCGTTTTTGGTCAATAACCTAATAAAAACATAATGAAAACCTGGTAATAACACTGCACTCAGCCACATCTGCAAACATAGATCAGTGCTGAAAAAGTCCTGGTGTGCATTCAAGTATTATGAATCGCACCAATATGCATCAGAGTTCCCATTTATCTCGTGATTAGAGGTAGATCTGAATTTTAGATGTGGAGGTATTTGTTTTCTGAATAGAAACACAGATTTTTCCTAACCAATGTAGAATTAAATTAAATCTAAAGAGATGAAGTACTGAAATCTACAGAGCAGTAATTCTAGCTTTAGTCACTGACTTGTGAATAGGAATCACAGCAGTTATTGGGAACAAAGCTGTATTTTGTTTGAATCAAATGTTTTCCAATCACGTTGTAACTATGTTGCCCCCTGTAGAATGGGACATGTGAGCACATGGGAAAGAAGAGTCAAAATTCTTAAGACAGCTGCCTTGTAAATCAGAACAGCTTTTGAAGTGCTGCATGAAAGCATATAAAAATCACATTTGTGTGAAAACAATAACGAATTCTGATTCATGGGGAAACACAAGAAGTGAGATCACAGGGGGAAAAAAAACTTCTTTTATTTTTGCATTTGTCTAAGGCTTTAACTGAGAAACTGAGTAGATATTTTAACTGTTTTGCCATAATCTTTTGCTTCTGACACCTGTTCCCTAAGGTCTAAATGGAAACAAAGGACCTAAAATAGAATATTCCCACCCCATTTAGGAGGATTCCCAACCACGGTTGAAAAACAAAGTGATTTGTAAAGCCAACAGAAAGGGGAGCTAATGCTAAACACCAAGAGCTTGATGCCTAAGGGAACTGTCCATCTCCAGCAGATACCAAAACACATTCTTCCATTGGTAAGAGGTATTTGTTTTCTGAAACAAAACATGAGAAACAGCAGCAATTCACATCCAGTGAAGCAGTATAGGACCAGAGCAGAATTACATTCATGACACATAAGGAATAAAACAAACCAAAACAACCACAAAAAGGCACACTGTTGTTTTGTATATCTTAGACTCCCAAAAGGTTACCTGGAAATAAACCTTGTGGTTTGAATTTGCAAGTAGAACCTCTAGAGTAGACATTATGTGATGTTTTTTAAAGCAGCTAAAAGTCAGGTTTCAAATGATGCCTAATGATACCAATAGATGCCTTGAAGGAGTTCAAAAATCCTCAAGTTAGACACCTATGGTCAGGAGTATGAATCACAGAACTTCTGAGAAGCCTGCTTGTATTTTTTTTTTTCAGGTGACTACATATTTTGAAAGTCTGGCCCCAAATTAGTAAGAAATTCCAGGTCAGCTGAGAAACAAATGAAGCATGATTCTTAAGGAAGCTAAGTAGTCTTCTCATTCATTTTAACCCAAGACTTTAATTGTAAAGTTATTCATCCTACAAAACCTGTATGCATTTATCAACTATTTCTTCATGGACATACTTCTACAGTACAAGCATTTTGGAGTATGAGCAGTCTTTCACATGTGAACACTTAAAATCTCATATGGTATTAACTTAAAACCTGCATTTCAAAAAAAAATGCACTTTTTATTTTTAAACTCAAATTTAAATAATAATAATAATCTTTAGGTGTTATTTAGCCCATTTTACTAGAGGTTCAAGTATAAATCTAGAACAATTCACCAGTAAAGGCTAATTTCACATTTATAGCTGCATAACAGCATTATTTTGCCAACTAACTTGAACTACTAATAAAGCACAATAAACTTTCTTTCAAGACTGAAAACCCCAACCATTATTTAGTTGAAATCTTAGTACATGTTTACATTCACCTTCCATAGCTTAGTTTTTTTAAAAGTGGATGATAAAAAGAAAGATATAACTTGTATTTCACATTGCTGAAGTGGAAGGAGGGAAGGAGAGGCAGACAATAGCACATAAATTGTTGTACTTCTGGGTAAGTACTTAGAAAACACAGACATCCCAAATGTGTAAGTCTTCCTCCTGATACTCAACAATTTGGTTTTCAGGAGGACAGCAAATAATTCTCTCCTCCATCCCACCAAGGGGGGGATGAGTGAGAGGCTGTGGAGTTGAAACCACGACAGCACCATAGCTCCCCCAGTAAATTCACTGTATGACTGGGACTCTCAGCTTGCTGATCTCTGGTAAAGATTGGTCTTGGCTATGGGGCTACCATGAGGCCACCCATCATAGCATTAAGCTTTTTAATACGATTTCTGGCAACAGGATTCCAGGAGATCAATAGTGCTGTTTCCTAGCCTCTAAAACTGCTCTCAGTGATATACTGTATCATCAATGTCCAATAAAACAAAATGCTGACGTGTCATCTCTTCCACCTAAGATTTGTCACTATGTTTTCCTTTTACCATGTTGAGGAGAAACTTTATAAATGGAAAACATGCATTGTAAGTCATTCAGCCTGTCGATCTCAAAGGAGAGGACAGAAACAAAGACTAATTCCTTATGAAACTTATACCCCTTGCAATCCCAAGCACAACTACAGGCTGAGCAGAGAATGGGTTGAGAGCAGCCATGACAAGAAGGATTTGAGGGTGTTTGTGGACAAGAAGCTCAGCATGACCCAGCAATGTGTGCCTGCAAGCCCAGAAAGCCAACCATGTCCTGGGTTGCATCTAAAAGAAGTGTGACAGCAGGTCAAGGGAGGGGATTCTACCCCTCTACTCCACTCTTGCGAGACCCCACCTGCAGTACAGCATCCAGCTTTGGAGTCCCCAGTACAGGAAAGACATTGACCTGTTGGAGCAAGTCCGGAGGAGGTCACAAAGCTGATCAATCAGAGGGCTGGAACACCTCTCCTGTGAAGGCTAACTAAGCAAGTTTGACTTCTTCAGTCTGGAGAAGAGAAGACTCCAGAGAGATCTTATAGAAGCCTTCCAGTACATGAACGTCCTCCAGGAAAGCTGGAGGGGGACTGTTTATTTACAAGGGTAGGGAGTGATAGAAAAAGGGGGAATGGGTATAAACTGAAAGAAGGTAGATTTAGATTAGATGTAAGGAGGAAATCTTTCCCTGTGAGGGTGGTGAGGCCCTGGCATGGGTTGCCCAGAGATTCTGTGGCTGCCCCTGGATCCCTGGCAGGGTTCAATGCCAGGCTGGGGTTTTGGGCACCCTGGGCTAGTGGAGGGTGTCCGTGCCCATGAGAGGGGTTGGGACTAGATGGTCCCTTCCAACCCAAACTGTTCTGTGATTCTGTGTTTCTACATTAAACACTTACAGGCAGGTGTGCAATGCAAATCATACATCCCACAACTCATCATATTAACCCCAAGATAAATGTAAGTCAATTCTGACTGGATGGAGATCATGCTGACAGGTGTATACAAGTATGTGAAATGAAACAAAAATCCTAAATAATACCAAAACCCACAAAAAACTGCATTAGCCTTGAATTCAGTCTCATTTCTGCGTTTGCACTATAGCATAAAAATAGAAAGATAATATTTTTTAAATATTCATTTTAGGAAGCTCAAAAGATCACAAGATATATTTCTTTTGTTTAAAAAAAAGTTCTTGCTACTTAGTCATACATTATAAAAGAATTTTAGCAGAACTGAACTGAGAGAATGTAAAACTTGTACAATGTGAAAATACTTTTGGAACATAAAGTTCTGTGCAGAATTTAACCCAGTCAGCTAACCAGAGAGCCCAAGAGTCTGACAAATGGGTTTGCTTTTGAAAAACACTGATGAGATGTGTGGAAAAATGTGAATTTCTACCATCCCTGTTCTGACTGCAGCACTCTTCTGCAGAAAGATGGGAGTGACAGCAGGTGCTACGACACTTTGCGTAGCAGCACGCAAACCCAGAGAAGTCCATCACTCAGAAGCCCTGTACATCCTACTTTAGGAGTATTTATCCCATAGCAGATGACTGGTTTGTAACAACCATGTGGTAGGAACATACAGAGGATGCACACTTTACTAGGACAGCTGCCATTGGCAACTTAAAAAGGCTTTCAAGTTGCCACTTGTCTGAGCAATCTTTCAGTGTGGCTTATCTTGATTATCTCAAAATCACTTGGGGAAAGGTTCATGTGTAACCAAAAGAATCCCAACATGAAAACAAGCATCCCTGCAGAAACATGAATGGGTATAATTGAATCATTTCAAATTCACAGGGTAGATAAGTCAATCCTTCTTTTATTGTTTTCATAAGGCCCCAGTTTTGTTTGGAGAAATTACACAGGGAGGGATGGAAAACAGAATATCACACTGAAGGACAGTAACAGTAACTCCAGTGCCCTGACCATAGCCCAAAGCTGCGAGAGGACCTCACTCACTCACAGAAGCTGACACACACATTACCCTGCCAAGCCTGCACCAGTTTGCTTTGTTTCTACTGAAAATTATTTTTCATTCCTACAGTAGGTTCCTGCCCTTCCATTCCCAAGAGAAAGATTCTTCTGCAGAGACTGCAAAACAAGGAATGTTCCCCCAAGTTTTTGGAAAAGGGGAAGTTACTTCCTCCTTGCTTATACACCAAGTTAAACACTTTCCCTTAATCTTTAACAAAAACTAAGGATTGAATTTTTCCACAGTGGTAAACCCTGGCTTAATTCTTCTCCCACTGGAGAATTTTACTTCATTGTATTTACACAAGGCTCAGTATAAATAAATACCTTTTAAATCTGACCCCCTGATTAGTATAGACATGAAAGAAATGTGGAAAATGGAAGTAATCTACGGAAGCAATACACGTGAATCAATAATGCCAACCAATATTTATGGACCTCATTATCTCAACATGTGCTTTTTAGGATCATTTTAAATTACTATTAAAAATAGCCATAGGTACATTGAAAATTAATATTTTAGAGTTCAAATGGTCTGCATTTGCCAGTGCAGATATGCATTTGTTATATAGCTCTATTAACTAAAGGAACAAAAGGCATTGCAGAATATAATAGTGTTCTGTGGAAGAAGAGATTTCTACAGGAAAATGATTCAATTATTCTAAATCAATTATAACAGGAACAGCTACGTAGCTCTATATCAATCTCCTTATGTGTTCCTAATTCTTTTGTCTATTGCCTGTGGATAGTTTAATAGGAATTAACATATAAAAATATGTCCCACTGGGAACAAGATTCAAATAGTTCAGACCATTTTTCTTACTCTAAATTCTCTGAGAGATGTGTGAGGGACAAGTCACCCCCACCACTTCCTGCAAGCAACAGCAGTCAGTAATAAGCTGAAACACAGCTTTGGGCTTCTCTGTGTGGGACAGTTGGACTGTACATCATTGTGATGTGGGACAACCCTGTACCAAGTTCCATACCAGAGGTTGTGGTCAGCCCTACACTTGACAGTCACTATTTGACCAAGAGCCTTCACAGGGGATAGAAAAGCCCTTTCCAAAAGGAAAGCAGACTGTTCAACCCCAGCAGCAAAAGCAATACAGGCATTTTTTCTGAAGCAGAATAGATGCAGGCCATAAGATAAAGAGGAAGAAGAGACTACATATTCCTGCCTCTGAAGCCAGCTTTGCAGGCTTCTGCCAGACTTACCAGGCAGACAGACAGAAGATGTTAATACAAAGTCCTTTACTCAGAGAAATCAGAGTGTATCTGAAGAGCAGCTGCTAACAGACTAGCCCCTTTGCCCAGCCCTTGAGAAGCACAACAGTGAGCACTTCCTCCTTCTTTTCTCAAAAGGGAATGTCTCCATGGCTCTCCCTGAGTCTCCACTCCTTCTGTGGAAGCACCAAAGGAGTTATGAAACTAATTACAGACAGCTGCTTCTTGGCTGAGAAAATGTGGAAGCCCTATTCTACCTACCAGCTAAATATGGCTTGTAAGAAGAAGAAAAGAAAAAGAAGTAAAGGGGAAAAATAAAAGTGGAAACAGCAACGCTGTACCCACTTCCATTTCTCTAAAGAGATCAAAATTTATTCCCCTTGGCCCTTCTGTCTGTCTCAAGGGGTGAAAAAGAGGCCCTGATACATCTCTGGTAGACCTCATGACAAAAGCTCTGTCAAATCACTCTCAAATTCAGGTGCATTCCTAGAGGCCTGGACAGTAGAAATTAGAACTGGTTATGAAAAGAAATAGGAAAAGGGAAGAGGAAGAGGAAGACGAGGGAAAAGAAGGGCTGAGGAAACAAAGCAGCAGATGGGAACCAAGACAATACTACTTATTTCCATGCTCTGATGGAAAAACTCAATCCTACTCTACTGCCCCAAGGTAAAGGAGGGCAGGAGGAGGACTCACACATATGTTGCATCATTTAGAAAGGTGGTAACACTGTCAAAAAGCTTGTGAGAAAGAAGAGGACTGGAGGTCACTATGTCCAAGTCAAGCTGCTAATGCAAAAGGTAAGAGAAGTAACTAACAGCTTCTAACAGAGCATTTGACAGTTGGACATGATGATTGTAGAGGTCTTTCCCAATCATAAAGTTTCTATGATTTGACGTGGTCTTATTTGCCTTCTAAAGGGACAGGTGAACACTTAAACTTAGTATCACTAATGGCATCAGGAGAGTTGCAATTAGAAAGACAGGCTTTGAGGGAAGATGATGATAAAAGGAGAGACTGGCACTCCTAATAATCAGTAGAACCTGGATATTCTACAGCTTGCAGACCCAGGTGCCCTGGTGAGCCAACACTGAGCCATTGCCAGATGTAGTCCTGGTTGCTGACACAGTTATGGCTACACCTAGAACATACACTTTCAGACCATTTCTTTTCATTTACACTACAACACTCATTCTCAGTAAAACAAACAACTTCATTTGCAACCACGCTGAAGGAATGCAAGCTTTCATTAATCTAAAAGATACTATGCTGGTGTTCATATTAATGAAGCTATGAAATATTTCATCAGCATATCTTGGACTACAAATAATTTCTCACAGAATTTCACTCTGCAGCTTCCTCCTTCCATGTGGCCCACAAAGATAGTACATTATCTCACAACTTCTAGAAAACATGATTTACTAAGGGATGATTGAAAGACCACAGTTGTTTATTCTAGAGGAGAGGGCGAAGGGGATTTGTAATGATAACCTCTGAATATGCAAAAGGTCTCTTAAACACAAGGGAATAGGCTCTTTTCCATGCTTTTTGTGTACAAAACAGTTAAGTAAAAGGATTAGACATAAGGCAAAGATTTCTAAACACAGGGACAGAACAGCACATTGCTTCAGAAGTTTATAGAGTCTCCATCATGGGTAATCTTTAAAGACAGGTTAGACAAACAACTGAAACATTACAGAGTTCAGTGGGCTCCTCCTTGGACTGCACTTCCCAGGGTCCCATCTTTTCATCAATATTCCCATAAACTTCATACAACTTTGTCAGATACAGCAAGAAGTAGCCCATATTGTCTTTGATTTAATGGATTACATAGCTGCATTTCCAAGTTCTTTGTGCTATCTAAAACAAAAGATACAGAACCCCTCTCTGCAAGCAAGAGGTCCAGGGGGCTGCATTTCTGCGTACACAAACACACTCTTCAAGGTCAAATAGTATAACCTTGTTCTCTCTTTCTGGGCCATTACAAACCCAGGAATTCCAGTCACTACTTTTCCAGGCCATTCTCTCTCACATGTTTATCGCCAGCTTCTACAGTGACCTATGATCTCATCACCGCCTGGGTGGGTGGATGTAGGGAGAGCAGTGGATGGCATCTACCTTGACTTTAGCAAAGCTTTCGACACTGTCTTCCTCAACATCCTGACAGCAAAGCTGAGAGAGCATGGGATAGATGAGTGGACAGTGAGGTGGGTTGAGAACTGGCTGTCAGACCGGGCTCAGAGGGTCGGGATCAGTGGAGTAGAATCTGACTGGAGGCCTGTGACTAGCGGTGTTCCCCAGGGCTCGGTGTTGAGTCCAGTCCTGGTTAATATCTTCATTGACGACCTTGATGAGGGAACAGCATCCAAGCACTTGCTTGATACAGAGCTGGGAGGGGTGGCTGACACACAGAACACTGCGCTGCCATCCAGAGAGACCTGGACAGGCTGGAGAGTTGGGCAGGGAGAAACC
>VZTU01034055.1:0-23558 GCA_013400835.1 Zapornia atra | reverse complement strand
CAAAGTGTGTACAGACTTGGTAAAGAGTTAACGTACAATGAGATGAGGAATTGTTAAACAACTTCCACCACACTTTGTATGTGACCTCAAGCAAACCATTTCATCACTCACTTGTTTTCCATTCTCCCAAATAGAAATACAAAAACATTTGTACTTCACAGGTGAGTTGTGATTGTAAATTCATTCACTTATACTCAGATACACTCAAGTGTTGAAGAACGCTAATAAACACAACAGTGTGGTTTCACAGGCAGTGGAAACAGTGCTTTACTCCTCTGTGCCTCTGAAAATGTCTCCAGTTGGTTCTAGCTCAGATCTCAGAAGACCCTGAATCTATATAACCCTATAAATTGCAATTAATGTTAAATGTTAACAGTAGTTGAACTTTTGACTTTCTTTTCCCTCTGTTCAGCCTTTAAAAGCTGCTGTTTCTGACCGTGCTGTGGGAGAATTATCCTTAAGTCACCTTATGTTAAGCCTAGGTTCAGTCTTCAGATATATTGCTTCTGCAGTAGATTCTCCTGGCTTTCCACTAATATCATATGATGACTGTATGTTAGATTTTAATCTCAAACAGTACGCTGGCATATCTGTTTATTTTCTCATCACTGTTACATATCTGTTCAGTTTCCCATTTCCTGAAGTCTAGAAATAATTTTAGCATAGTTGTATCATGTCTTACATTCATAGAACCTGACTCATTTCAGTTGCCATCTGTTGTATATTTTGAATCTTTGCATTGTGCTTCCTATAATCTGATAGTGAGAAATATACACATTACTCCCAGTACTACTTCATTTTAGCGGAGAGGCCTGTTAGTAATGTTAACTCTCCTGCCCTCTTAGAAAATGTTTTTTGAAATTTATATAGAGGGTTTTTTCCACCTTGACATGCATAGACTTAATAATATGATATTAATTACGGCGTTTTTTCAATGTGTATTTCCTAACTTAGAATGATGAATCTCCATGTGCAGAGTTCAATATTTTTGAGAAAGGTTTTTTGATTATAAATAAATTAAATGCAAGCTTTAAAAAAAAACCCACCTTGTTTGCAGTACTGTGTGTACTATATTTGCAAAGACTGTAAAATATTTAGAGTAATGGGTTGTGCTCTTGCAAATGTGGAATTTTGCCATTTCCTTCTGCAGCAGAAGAGCAGTGTAACTTGTGTTAACCAGCAGCCTGTAGAAAGACATCTGTATTGGTAGTGGGAAGTTTTCCAGTCCAGTTGGACTTTTTGTACGGGTGATGTCTCTAGGAACATGACCAGTTGTTGTTTTTAAATAGTAGAAAGGATTCCAGACTCAGTCCTACACTTATGCACATGTTTTTCATCCCAGTGACATTTTGAAAAATGATAATACAGCAACATGTATGTGGTGAGGAATCATGAAGCACCTGATGTGCGGTTGCCATAGCTTTGTCTATCACAATTTGAATTGTCATAAATCCAGTTCAGTTGTTTCAGTATATGAATCTCTAGAAGTCTTGGAAATCTTTTTTTAATATATATCATTTCAAAAAAAGGAAAGGAGCATGTAGAGTCCTACCCAGCCACTCCAGTAACTTTTAGCCTGAAGGAGGTAAGAGTTCTACACTAAATCAAATTCTATATAAAGGACATCACAGCCTTAGTCTTACTCTTAACAAAGAGAATAGGAAAATCCCATTTTGACTGTACTCATCCCTCTGTTGGAATAACTGTTGGAAACATGCAGTAAAAAGTAGTCAATCCTTTTTCCTCTTGTACACAACCCTAACCACTGCCTAAGGAAAGGATAAGCTACATCCAGTAGCCCTCTCCTCTTATTTCCATCCTTCTTCCATCCTTCTTTTGTGACCCGCCATTAATCCCTTTCATCTGCCAAAGCCAAAGGAAACCTACAACCTAAAGATACTCTTATCCCTTAACTCTTCCAAAAATGCTGCAACTGCTTCTGAAAAATGCTTTTAGAAATGTGCAAGTGCCTGTGGTACTTGATACTTCTAAAAAGATCTCAGACATCTAAGTGCTGTGTGAACTACTTATTTTTAATAGCAAAATATTGACCTAGGATTGGTGCGTGTTCAGAAAACACAGCGAAGCAGAAACTCATCCTTTTTCAAAGGACTGCCAAAGACTTAGGAACCACGTGAATTCCATTTTGGGCTCGTAAAGTAGGGCATAACTGCAGCTTTCGTATTGGGGGGCCTTGTCCTGGCTTTCTGGCTTTTTCACATTCAGATGAGACTGTGTTTATATTCATTGCAGGGCATTTCACCTAATTATGGAACTGTGATTTGCTACAATGGATCTAGCCTTGTAAATACTCCCCCTTATAAACTAGCTACTGTGTTAAAATATAGGGGGTTTATATAACAACTGCTTGCCTCACTCAATTTGAAATGACATTGTCCCCCCTCAAATTCACTGTATTGACAAGTAAGGAGTCAATTTGTACCACATTTGTAATAATAATGTGGTTTCTAATGCTTTTTTTAAAAAAACCAACAGATTTCAAATGTTGCTGGAGTAACTTTGGTTTCCCTTTCACAGGTTCTAATTAACCTTTGACTAACTTAGCTATTAGTCCATGTAGGAATTTCTAATGCATTAACTGGGATGATTTTAGTCTCATAGTAAGCTCTTTCAGTATATAAACTCATATTATCATACTACTGAAAGAAGGACGGAGGGACAATTTTATAAAATTTTAAAAACTAATTTGTTAGTATGTCCTGAAGTTAAGCTAGCTGTCTTGATTACCTGGCATTCTGATGTTATCCAGTTGTTTAATCCCCAGTTCTGCAAAATATTTAAGCAAAAAAAGCATGGTCCATGTAAAATTTTTCAACTTCACATTTTTTTTTTTTTAAATTCTATACAGAACTCTAGGCACCTTGATGTATAATTGTTAGCCTAAGTGAAAAGCCACCAGCATTGTAAACATAATTAAAAGGAATCAGCCTGCAACTATCTACAGAAAATCTCCTTGCTTTTCTATCCTCTTAAAGTACATTTTGAGACTTCTCTGAATTAGCTTGTCTGAAACCTCTTCTGAAGATCCTCTTCATGTAAGCGGGATGACACTTACAGGAGTTCTTAATGTACTTAAAGTTGCTTGAATGGTTAAATCATAAATGTTTTGCCACATTATTACCACAGCCTTCATTTCCCACCATACATCATAAGTACATGAGGTGATTTTCATTTCATTATTTTACTTTCTGTGAGACACTTCTCAAAGAAATGTCTTCTTTGAGCCTGAGTTGTATTGTTTTGAAAAGTTTACTTTATAAATTAAACTCAACAGAATTAAAACAGCCTGGTAGCCTATGATGGCAATAAGCATACTTTCTCTTTAATTTTACAATGCATCAGCAGCTTATTTTAGCAAATAAGAAGCAAGTATGTGATCATTATGGCTTAGTATCAGTGATCTGCATAGTGCATTTCTTGGAGCTGTGACTTGCCTCTGATTACAATCTCAACTTTTTATATTCATTAGTGCCTTTAGTCACCCAGTTAGTCACCTGATTCTCTTAAATTAATACTATCAATGGATATGTTTTTAGATCTGAGTTTGAAATGTATCTGGCAGTGCATTGCACTAATTATTCAGATATCTTTGTTAGATGGAGGATGAGTTGATGCAAAATGCCATCCTGTTCCTGCCTCATGTTAAAATTTAGGAAATCCAAAGGTTCTTCATACTGCCAGAATTGTTCTATACAGTGTTCCTCAAAAAAAAAGTTGAGAGGGAAACCTCTATCTAAGGCCCAGATGCAGTCATGTCCATGCACTTCCTTCCTGATTATTCTGCCTGCCACACCTCCTCCCTGAGACTCAGTATCATCACATAATCAGGCAAACACATGTTTATAGGGCCTGGAGGAGGCTGGAACCATTCCCATCATTCATAGCCAGGCCAGTGCCTGAGGTGCCAGGCTTTTGTGGAGCTAAAACCAAAAGCATGAAAGCAGTAAGGAAGGTGGGAGCTGTTAGCTTTGGCCTCTGTTCTTCAGGGGAGATGTTCATGTGTTTGGTTTCTGCGTAATACAGCTTGCAAGACTCATCTCTAGGAAAGAACTTGGATATATATTTACAGACATTCATTGTGACTCATCAAGTAAATCATACTCATTTTCCAAATTAGTTCTATATGCCTATCAAATGTGTACTTTCCAGACAGCTGTGGTCCATTAAATATATCATTTTCTTTTTAAGAAAATTGAAATTCAAAGTTAAAATGAAATTTTGGGGTAAATTTTTAGGAGATTAGAGCATCTTTCAAGTGAGGAAGTTTTAATCGGTGGGTATAAAATTACAGGTTGTTTTGGCCTGATAACGTGGTTGTAAGAACACATAGGACTGAACCCTCTTGCTGCCAAAATGTTACAGGTTTCTAGAAATTTTGTTCTTTCTTCATAGGTTCCAATTTACAGTTTTTTTCTTTCAAGAGTAATGGAGGGGGAAGGATCTTCAGGACCTTTAATTCAAACTTGAAACACAAAATAGTCTCTGCAGTTTATTATTTGACATAATAGATATGACAGATGCAACTAGTTGGAAGACTTTAAAGGTTCAGTGAATTTTGCATATGACACATACTTGTTTGAATCACCCATCTGTGCTTTCAGTGATGTGCACTGATATTCAAGACAATACAGTATCAGACTATTACATAGGTGTAATGCTACACAGTATGTTCCCTTTAATGAGAGTTTATAAAGCCATGTCTTCCTGTCTGCATGGAAGGAACTCCACACAAAAATTAATAATAAACTGACAAGTTTTATGAAATTATAACACTGATTTTGTCAAGAAATTAAAAATGCCTCCTGTGCCATGTGAGGAATGGGTACTTCTCACCACCTGTGTCTAATTCTTACTTCTGGATGCAGTGGGATTCAGGTCCAGATTAAGACACTGTTGTACAGGAGTTCCCCTGTAGTTTTTCAACCCAGCTATCTGAAGTAGTTTGAGGAGAGATGGTGTTGGAGTGCACCCAGTGGTCATGGTGCCTACAGGTGTAGGGGTCTGCATCGTTCTGTTGTCTACATAAGCTGTATTTTCTACATGGTCCTTGTTTATTGAAGTCTGTTAGCAGCGTGGTCCTTGCTTATTTAGACAACTAGCTTACATACGGGAAAACTACATTTAGTCTTTATAAAGCTTGTTGACTCCTAAAATAATAGTTCTTTCCCTTGAATTTGGATATCCCACTGTAGAACTTAAAACCACTAGTGAAACACTATTGCATTCTGACTTGCTTGCGTTCATCAGTGGTACCCACAAAAGACTGGCCCAGAGAGTGGCACTTTAAAAGAGAAAGGATACACTGGCACTACGAATTATGGTGTGTTTGATTGCAACTTATGTTGAGCTTTTTGAGTAGTTTGTAAGCTAGTTACTGGGATGTTATTCTGTTCTAGAGCTAGGACTTGCAGTCATCACTGTGTCTATTAGTCTGCAGGAAAGCCAGCTCAGGTGTGATTTGCACTAAATTGCTGCAACCTGCAAAAATTCACAGCCTGTTGGAAGACTTACAAAACTCATAAGTTGCTCTCAACTGATGGCATGTAATGGGTTGGGGACGAAATCAGAGCTTAATACTCGTGTGGAAGGAGAATGGCCAAGAAAGTTCTGTAACTTCTATGAATGCAGTGCCAAACTGAGGACACAGCTCAGCATGCAAATGTTTTGGAACTTTGCCCAACCCAAGTGAATAATAACCTTGTATGCGAAGACTTTTAATTTATAAATAATGCTAATTGCAAACTTACTTCTGCTTTATATGGAAACATAAATCAACTCTGCTTTTTATCGGTTTCTGACAATGTAAAACTATTAAACTTCTGTTAAATGAAGCAGTTTGTTCACATTTTTCTATATAGAAGTCTGATTATGTCTGTACTAATTACTTCAGAAAAGTGTAAGATTGCATAACGATGACAACTGAATAGAATTATTCTATCAAAAACTTTTAACAAGAAAGTTTTCCTAAATATCACTGTGATCCTGAGCAATATGGTTTCCAGAAAAGCCAATTTCATCAGTAAAAGTAAACTTAGTTTATTTATGGAGAGTTGCTATTAGTAATAGGTTCCTTCTCTTTTGCTTTCCAGCTATTATGTCTGCATCTAGTCTTTCTCCATCAGATATGCCCAAATTGTACATAGAATTTCCCAGGAGAAAGAGAATTCTTTTTAACTCATGCATTAGCAAAGAAGGTAGAAGTCATCTATGTCCACATATGCTTCTAAAACTTTCTCCCACATCTAAGTCACCAAGTAAATATATACTAGCACATCTCTGTATCTGAAGGCATGAGTTAAAAGCTCTCAGAATCTGTTGAAGCTAATTGGATTGTTCCTATTTATCTACATTAAATACTCCACATTTACATTTTAGTTAATAACCCTGTAGCTGAAGACCTGGCATGAATCTAAGATTACCAAAACTTTAGTAAATTCCCAATGTTATCAAATTAAAATCTTAAAGGAAAATTTAAAAGCTTGCCTCATAATATGGGAACTGCTCACTATTGATGCTGAAGTGAATATGAAGATGGAGATTGTACTGTTGAGTCCATAAGCAAAAGCAATCTTTGCTGCCCTATAGGATCAGGCTGTTAGCTGTCTATTACAGGAATAACTTTCACTTTCCACAGTTTGGTAGTTTGATAGTGTAAAATACTGTTCTGATGCCAGTAGTTGGCTGTGCTTGCTGAAGGCATTCATTCTGCTCAGCAGGATGGAGCTTGGATTACTGTGGTATTTTTTCCACCAACTTTGGTTGACTGGGGAAAGGGTCATAAGGGCTGCTTGCTCAGAAATATTCCTCACAGATTTGTTTTCTTTCTAAACAGAAGACAATTAGTCATATTGGGGACTACTCTTAAACTTCAATCTTAATTACTGCAGAGTTAAAGTGGTTATAAAGTAACTGAACAGTATTTATTTGTGGGTTGGCTTTAAAAGATACATAGACGAGCATAAAATCTCCGGTAACTGTGACCATAATGTGATCCTAAGCAAGTAGACTTCTGAGAAGGAAAAATACCCAAGCATAGAAGTGAGAGCAGCTCTTGTCCAATGCTGAGAGATGTTATGCTTTTATCTGCTATGCATTTTGTTGCTTTCCTCCAGACAGCAGGTTTATTGTCAGCAGATAAAGAATTAGAAATGTCATATTGTCCCAAACCCATCAACTGTCACCTAAGTGGCTGTTGTGAAAATGGAAGCAAGGGGTACTCTGACATTTTGTTCTTAAATTTGCTATGCTTTTTGTAAATAATATATTGGAGTCCTAGCCTTGACATTTTGCAAATCTATCTTATTTTTATGATCATTTTCTGTTCACCAGCTTGTGTGTTAAGGCATTCAATTATTAAATAGTAAGCACGATGGCAAAGTTTCTACTAGAAGGGTTTTGAGCCTTCTGTCCATACAGGGGTCGACAGTAGCTGTGTAAATACGTGGTCCCAAGTATCACCGCCTGTCTGTAAGTTCTGCTAGATTAGAAGTGATGTGCTGATTTCCTTTCATGCTCCATTCAGTATAAGGATTTTATCTATCCATTTGGGAATCCTTAATATAACATGCAGAGCAAGTCAACTGTAGTTTCAAAACAAGCACCATGCTAATACTGAAAACATGTCAAAACGAAATGATTTTTCTTATGACAAGCATTTGATCCCACTAATCTTCAAGTGCTGGCTGTGCCGTTCTTGTTTTGTGACTGCTCCATTGCTGAGATGTTTTGAGTTTTCCTGCCTAAAATTATGCTCTTCTAAAAATGCAGTATGTAAATATGAGAAAATAAGTGAGGCAAGGCACTTTTCTCCTGACAGCCTTTTACATAAATGCTGCCCCCTCAGTTCTCCCATCACTGTTTCTCAGAGCTATGCACTTTGATTCTGTCAAAAGGTGTGGTAATGAGAGAAGATATAATTATGTTTCTGAAAGCTGGTCACCACAGTCCCAATTAAATGGTCTTTTAAGGATGCTTTGAAAGCTTTGAATAGTGGAGTAACATTTGTCTTGACTTTTAAGATCCAAGTTAATGTAAACACTGTAGTTCTGACCACCAGCGTATTAGTATCAGTGCTAATATTAATGTGTTTCTATTTCAGTAATGCTCAGTTTTGAACCTGTACAAAAAAATCTCTGTGTTAAAAAGGAATGTAGAAGAACTTGCATATATATATTTGGGCAGACATACATTTATATAGCTATATATAACTAAAAGAAAAACATCCACCTTTACCTTCCTGGAAGAAACCTTATTTGAGTGTTTTAAAACACTTCAATGCGATGGTACACACAGATAGATATAAAGTATCAGAAGTTATATCTCAGTCCTTGAGATCACAAGAGAAAAACCTGGGGATGATGGACCATGTCTGGGAAGCTCTGGCCATGCCAAAGACAAGCCTTATAATTGATGAAGGATGGTGCAGTTCTGTGTAATTTAACCTACAGTGAGTAATTCAGCATACATGATATCTGCTTTGGTTGCTCACTTATAGAATCAGATTTTCTTTGTAGTGCTGAAAACACAGCATGATAGGTAGTGATTTGAAGTTAGTATGAGAGAATTGTAAAGTTGATCAAAAAGGTACTTTGCCTATGAACTCCCTCCTCTCTGTTCACTCAGTGCAAGGACAATGTTGGGTTGCAGTCAGGTATATGACACCAAACATGCTCATTACCATTACCAACTCTCTGGAGAAATTACCTCAGTTGAGGTAGTTTGAGAACTGAGTTTTAGTGATAGTAGCTCATTCAGAAAATTGAGAAAATAAGTCTTGTACGTTATTTATATCTATGGTATTCAAGAGTGTGGATTTCTAGATGGCAATATACTGTGCAGGTTACAGTGGTACAATGAATTATGTAGAGCTCACAGCCATATGGCTTAAAACCAGAAGACATCACGTACATTGAGGAGAGGAGGAAGAGAACTTATTTCAGTCCAAACTCTGTATGAAAATATTATGCACAATTAACTTGATTTTCTCTGCAATGTTCAATTACGTGGCTACATGAAGACCATTTTGCTCTGCTATTTGGGCTATGAAACTGGGTCTCAAGAGAGCTGGACTGTGTGCTCAAATGTGCTATAAGCAAAACTATATAGGTACTATAACATCAGCCCCTGCAGTTAACAGAATTAGTTGGGAAGAAGGCTTTTCCAGCAGAAGGCAGGCTGACCGTGTTTGTTCCTAGCAAAGGTAATTACTCATGCAAGAATCCCAAAGCCAAGACTGCTGCTTTGGACTAGTTACTTTAGAGAGAGAGAAATTTGTGGGCAAGATTATTAAGTTTATTTGTCCACTTGTTTTGGGCTGATTTTTTTCCGTTACAGGTCTGATAACAGGACAGGACAATGAAATGAAATGTACAAGATCATTAATTTTTTTAAAGTACTGTCTTAGTTATACTTTGGTATGTAACTCAAGTGGTAGCAAGAGAATGCTTTCTGATAACATATGTAGTTGTTGTAGATGACCCACCATACCTATCTGAAACAAAACTACGCAACCAAAGAAAGCAGGGAAGAAGAGAATAAACCTTACCAGGTTTACATAAGTTGATGGTGGTTGATATGAAGGATGCACTTAGTGTATCCTGACTTGCATTGTTAATACAGTGACACAATATAAATCTTTGAAAGTGAAGATTCATGTTCATATATTGATGGCAATTGTAAATCTTACTTTTGGAACTGAAAACTTGGATCTTAAATTTACAAGTCTTCAGTTCTATTGTATGAGCTAAATATGATCACTTTTTTAAAGCTTGTGGTCTAAAATGAGCTTGTATCTTCCCTATACCTAGGAAGCAATTTGATTATAAGAGCTGTAGAAAATGAATGTAGCATTTTATTTCTATACACACAGACTAAAAGGTAGTATTTTTATAAAAATAAATTTCATCACAAAGCTTTGGTAGTATGTTCAAGAGATTGAAATTCTATTTCTTGATTAGATTTATCCACAGAATAACTGAGAGAAGTTAACAATTTCGGATACTTGTTGCTGCTTCAGTTTTACTCCTGAGTTGACCTGTTGGCCCAGATACAAATAGGAGCATGTCTGTTAATGGTATCGGATCTATCTTTATGTTACTAGATTTAGCCTGTTGACTACAGAGAACTTACTCGGAGGCTTAAAGTTAGGCATGTGCATAAGTCTTCATTAGTGTCTGGATTGTAGTCCTTACCTGTAGAGAGAGAGAATTGATTCATGATAGTGAAGCTCTGGTGGTGGCACAGCTGTGTAATGTTGCATTCAATTCATTATAGCAGTGTGTCACCCTGGAATATGAGTATCTGTAAAACAACATGAATTATTAATACAAGTAAAATGTTAAAAGCTGCATGGACTTGTGATATAAGCAAGTGAGGTGGCACTGCAGTGGTAAATGCTGATGATAGCGGCCATATAACACTTAGAAATCTCATTTTTCATGTCAGTTACCTGTCCATACCTCACCTGTGGAGCTTTGTAGCCCAATTGTAGTTTTCCTGGTTAAATGCTCGGGCTTTGGTTTTTGATGTCAACTTTGGCCAGGAGAGTTCCAGTGTGTTCAGTTTCCTTTTCCTCACATGTAACTGAGCCACTGCTTTACCATAACTGTCTTTTCCTTTCCTTACTTCCACTATAATAAAGAGATGTCTTTCTCTCTTCTCACCCCTCTTCAACGTAATCTTTTTTCCCTATTGGCTACAACAGAAACCAGAGTGGTTCAGAAGCTATGATGTGTAGAATGATTATCAGGTTATTGGTTCTTCTATTGAATTGCATCCCCCTTGGACTAAATATATTTGGTCCACGAGCTGTTGTCTTTGCAGCCCCATAAAGATTAGCAGGCAGCTCACCTATGTTTTTAGCTTTATGTTTTATGGTGCAGTACCCGTGCTGTCTTTGAACCTGTCCTGGCAAATTTCATGCACATGAGCAGTACCACTGTGTTTGAGCTGCTGTGCAGGGGTAGAGCGGAGCATTCCCCATCCAGATGTAGTCTGTCAGGATGCTGTGCGAGTGCCCAGTGCAGGCAGATGTCTGGAGGGATAAGGAATGATTGCTGTCTGCATCTTCAGTGCTGAACTGGTCTGCTCTGGGCGTGTGCCCCAGGACACTGGGGCTTACAGAGTGATCTGTACTTATCCCAGCTACTTTTCTAGTAATGCTGCATGACTCCATGTAAGGCATATCACGTAACCAAAAGCCTTGTGGGAAGGGGCATGGATTTATAGAGTCGCCTGTTGTAAAGGGAATGGGATTTAAGGAGAGCCTGAAATGAAGCTACATTCAAACAGCTATCTACAGGACATGTGAATATAAAGTGCCTTTGCCTCTGAAAATACCCTGAATTTCAGGCTGCACCTAAAATGGAAAGCAGAGGAGTGAAACTCTTATCTACATTCCCAGATTCTGATCTTATTTAAATTCACACAAATCTACTGTTCAGTAATGAAGTTCCTTCAGATTTAAGGGAAATCAAGATCCAGCCAATGTGATTAATCTTGTGAATAAAAAGGTTCAGGATTAGACATTCTCTCTGTGTGACACTTTAGCAATATGCTGTTGTAAAAGATGCAGCAGGAGTTAGTCTTGAAGTGTCAGAATAGCTTCTTTAGTGACAAAGCATTTATACATGTAAATTTTCAAAGGAAGCTGGCAACCCTTTTGTGGGTTCAATTTGCACCTGTCAGTCACTTGCAGATGCAAATTTGAGTTACTTGCAGCTCTAATTACAGTACTTGATTGTCATCACAAATCAGGTAGTAAGATGTGAAAAGACTGAGGTCTGTGCCATGGTTTGTTGTTAAAACATAAGTGCAAATGTTATCATCAGAAAGCAAAGTCCACCAGGGCTTTGCTCCGCTGATAAGTACAAATACCATAAATAAGTACAATATGGAAATAAAAAGGAATTTAAGGGCAAAAGAAACAAGGGGAAGCAGTGAGCATGTGGTGAAAGCGAGACAGTAATAAGGGAAAATACAAAGTAGATTATGTCTGTTGGAACAAAGTATGATAATAGGAAGAGATACTTTTTTCATAGAAGTGTTTCTTAAGATGCAGCTGTGATTTATACCTTCCAAATCTCTCTTCTTAAGGAATTCTAGTTCTTTTATTTTTGCTGACAGCTTTCTAATTTTCAAATGAAAGAAGATGATTTTACAAAATTATTCATCAGTTGACTATTATGGTGTATCTTTCTGATTTGTCATTACATTTATAAGAAAAATTATTATATAGTTGTGTTTTAATTTCAACATATAAGAATTTGATGTTTGAATTCTCATTACTGGAAGTTTTGAGGTCTGAAGATTGTTAATTATAACTCATTATTTTAAATTAAAAGCAGGAGATAGGTAAAACATGTTATTGTGCCTCAGCTAACATCTGCTAAACTGTGATAATTCAACGCTTTTTCCTTTTTTTCTTGGAGAATCTGTAACATAAAAATGATAGTTGAAATAACAGATCATCATTTGCTATTTGGATCTAAGGCAGGGTCTTAAAAGCTAAGGTAAATTCAGTTTGCAGTTCATCGCTTCTCAATTAAAAGATGAACTAATGAAGAAATAGCTATGGATGGAGGCAGTTATCTGAGTTTTAAAAGATAAATATATAATTGTACTTAACGTGTGCACTACATGTTGCAACCCACTTAGTGAATTTTTCTAATACCTGTATTATTTCAGCAGTCGAATTAATCTCACCTCTTTCCCTCTTTATTGAGCAGACACCTTAACTCAAAGAATGATTATTACTATGGTGATTTCTAAATTGCTAGATCCATGGAGTCTACTTAACCTAATGCAAAAGGTCCTGTTTTTTTTCTTTCTCACTCTTCTCATTACTGAAAGAGAACATTTTGGCTCAAATGAAGTCTGTACACATAAGCACAGATTTATTAAGTTTAGTGGATTTGTACTGTTGTTTTAGAAAATGGTGTCAACCTGCAGCATGACTCTTTTATGATGAATAGCTTTCCCAGGCCAAAAAGCTAATGACATCCACAGCTTCCATGCCTCCCACGCACATGCAGTCCAAAAGGCCACGGATAATTTTTGCCGAATCAAGACCAGAAAGAGAGAATTTATAATCAGCTTTAATATATTTGGGAACTAAAGTACCTTAGTCCTTCATCAAAGGGAATGATAAAAACCAGAATTAATATGGCTGGACTTTAATTATTTCTGAGCGCATAATTACTTTTTCGCTAACTGGACAGGAGGTATGGTATTTCTCTTATTTTAAGCAAAGGAAAGCCATCTGCAAACATACAGTAGTCAAGTACAAAGATATTAAAGTGCCTTACGTTACTCCCTTAGCATTGATTGCAATACAAATAGAATAAATATTTGAATAATATTTTAAATAATGTAAGAACTATTTTTAAGTTAAATGAATAGGGAGTTTGTTAGGAGTTCCTCCTGCACATAGCATTCCTTCAGCTTTTGTTGTAAGACTATTCATTGCCTTTAGGAGACATAAAATGCAGCAATTGCTTCTTCCCCTTTTTAAACTGACTTAGGGGTCTGCTTTCCCATTAGCATTAATGAGAGTTATGGGTATGCAGCGACATGAGACTAAATGAGACTAAACCTTAGAGAGCCTCTTGATGAGTAAATCATCTTTGTGTCAGCATTTTAGAGGTTTTAGTATCCTTTTCTCCCCCTGTTATTTATGGTACCTGATTACTTTGATATTTAATATTTATTGCATAAACTGCAGCTAAAATTTAGGCCAAGGCAGTAAGGCAGCATATCTATTTGAAGGCTTATATCTTAAACATAGTAAAATGTTCTTTTTTAATGGACACTCATTTTTGTAAGTGGAATGCACAAAAAGGAGGAACAAGTGAGCGTTCTGGAAAGGTGAAGAGAAGCTACAGTGGAATAGCAGTGGAAATCGTGAGCAAAAGACTTTAAGTGATCATAATTCTGTAAAATATATATTTTTTTTTTATGGGCTCCTAGTCCATCATGTTTTTGTATCAGTGTTTTAGAAATCAGTTTATTACCTGAAAATAATATTAAAACTACAGACGAAGTCTAAACAATCATATATGAACAGTGAGGGCTAAAGAAATAAATCTAGCCAATGGATATATTTAATTTACAAAATCATAAACTTTCTGTAGACTATTATTTCAAGCCTATAGAAAATAACAAAATTATCTACCCACTAAGAAATTTCAGTCCTGATTTATTTTTATTGAAAAGGCTATTCCTGTTATGTTTTGTAGGCTCTGTCCATAAGATTTTGTTTTATCTGATCAGTATGTTTTCCCGTGTAAGGACTCAAGATGTCAGTCTGTCTTTATGATCTTATAGACACAGTGACGCTCTTAGTCAATGTTGTCTGTTACCTGGAGAATCAGAAGCCAAGGCCATTTCTTACTGACTTTAGAATGAAAGCTACAGGTGGAAGTCTAATCCCAAAGTACTGTTAATAGTGCTTTCATGATTTAAGAAAATTTCTTCAGCAGCCATACATGAAATGGGCAATGCCAAACACAAACGGGCAGGCTCAGAGCTCTGTTTTCTCTGAGGATTCAAGGTTGAACCACTTGATGTTGCTGTATGCCATTTAGACAACTGAGCACACAACAGGCCTTGAGCTGATGTTCCTTTTAGGGATCGCAGAGCAATTTACAAATAGAAATTAAGTTTCATAGCTATGCATAGAGGGATGCCAAAGTACAGACAGTAGGTAAGTAGCTTTACGCCTAGTGCATGAAGACCAAACTCTGGTTTCTAGACCTCAGATAGCATTGTAACTTCAGGAAGCAGAAAATCTGTCTGAAGCATTTTGATCTGTGTTTCTCTAAGCTAGCTGTAGCTGAGATTTGATGAATGCTGTCCATTATGTTTGCAGACTGGAGCAAACCTATGGCAGAAATCATCTCTTAACAGAATAGTGTTCACTGTGCCTGGTAGGTCGGTCACATGTTTCCATCAGGGATAAACCCTCCTGCTTAGGGAATGTGGAAAGCAGAGCCCTTCTATTGTGAACTAGATACTACAGCTGTATTAGAAAGCACATTTGATCTTTGACAGCCTAAAAATAGGTCAGCACCATTGCAAAAGGAATTGTGCATAATGTGTATTGCAACATTACAAGGAAGATGGTCTGATTTTTTTTTTTATTATGGTTTTCAGAGAAACTCACCATTGTATAAATATTAAAATTGCCCGAATTATTCTTAATAGCTACCCTCAATTATGTTTTGCCACATTGTAAAATCAGAGATGGTATGAGATCAGTTATTGGTGTTGAGATGTTTGATGCACTTTGTAACTACTGTTGAAATCTGGAACTATACAAAATAGCACACAAAGACCAGCTTTTAAAAAATGTACCATCCATTATCTTGGTTTTATCCAGAAAAAAAATTCTTCCTCTCAGTGCAAGTTACTGGGAGATATGTGCTGTTTGCCTTTCCATATACTACTTTGTTCCTTTCTGGTGTTTTTTAAAAATTTAAAAGATAATAAGCCATTAAAAATGTGTACATTTATCTATCTCTGTGGCTGTGTCTGGCTCTCCATTAAGTGCATAGCTCCGTCACTTGCATAGTTCTTAGAATTCTTAGTCCATTCCTCCTGTTGACTGCTGAAAACCCACTTGTACTGGGAAAAGCTACTGAGTTCAACAAAGCTCTGTATTAAACAGAATGATTGTTGCAGATGTGGCTGTAAAAATGCTTGTGTTGAATTTATGATGTATAATTTTACTGTTGTGTATTTAGAATGAGTTTAAAAGCATACTCCTGCCTGATGCGGTAATTAAGGTATTCAGCTTTAGTTTTCAAGGATATGGTCCGGTTTCTACATATGCAGCTAAAATCTCATGGTACTTCATGGGTTGTTTCTTTTTCTCGAATCCATGCACCTGGTAGAAACATTTTATGAAATTTTTCAAATGCATCACTCAGATTCATGGTATTTTGCCTTTAAATGACAGGTTTAATGCTGAATGACTAATATCCTGTAAAATAACAGAGCTAGAGAAAGCTTTTTAAATACAAATGTTTTAATACCCATAGTGCTTAGAGTTAATGCATGTCTCTTGCCTACATCTACTGCAAATATCAACACATACTGTTCATCTCTTTCTGTTGTTGTTTTTGTCTATTGCTATTTTATGCATGAGAAAGTTCTTGTTTTCTACTCTGTGCTTGGCTGGCTTTTTCTTTTTTGTTACTTAGTCCTGTGTTGGTACTGATTGCTTTTTTGCATGCAAATTACAGAATGTCATGGAAATGAGAGAGCTCGAAAAAAAAGGAAAGATAATGCTGAGTTCCAACTGTCTTTTGTTTGTGCGTAAGTGTGTAAAATATATGATGTGGAAATATTTTCAGAATGGCCTTTGACTTTCCTTCTGGTGTATATTTTTTTATTACTTATTTCCCATTGGAAACTATGATGAATATATCAATGCTTATTGATAATGCAGACACTGGGCATGAAAGAATTTTGTCTTGCCATCCATTTCTAGAATTAAGGAATTATAATACTGTGTGTCTTGCCCAAGCTAAAACTTCAATTCCATATTCAGTGCAACTTTTGTATACTGTGTGCAAAACCCTGGCCCCATTGAAGTCAATGGCAAAAACCAATGTCTTCACTTGGTCTAGGATTTCACTCTTGTTCCTGGTTTATGTATAGATTTTCATGTTTCTTTACAAATATCTCAGCAGGTAGTCAAAGGTTTCAAGGGAATCTACAATTCTATTTAAAAGATAATGTAATGAGTGTGTCAAAAGAAAAAAGCCAAAGCTATGCTTATCTTTGTAAAGCATGAGCTTAAATGGTTGAACTATGAAATGTGAATTAGCATTTCTCAGAAAATACTGTTTAAACCAACTGTCAAGACATTTATTAGTCACCTTATTGCATCAAATGCAAGAGGCAATTTGGCAGTTCTTGTCTCTGCTATTGCTAATAACAACAACAAAAAAACCCCAGTTACATTAAGTGGATAAATATAGTTTGTGGTGGGTATGCTTTTAGTAAACAAGCTTTGATTCTTCATTTAAAAACAATAAAGCACTGGGCACTCTTTGATTCCTGTGCTAGATGTTTCTAATAGCCATACCCCCTAGGGAAGGTTTCGCTGTAATGTTTGAAAAAGTAATGAAAAATTGGTTGTTATAAACTAAGATTTCCCTCCCTGCAAATGTTTTTCTTGAAACATCCATGGGAATTTAATATTCACTGTTTTTTTTCCTCAGTCTTGTATATTCTTGAATTGTCTTTTTTCCTCCATTTTCTCCGTTCTCAATCCTAGGTCCCCTTACAAAGAAACAGACAGATGATTTAGGTGATAATGACGGTGCTGAAGATGAAGGTATTTTTTTGCCGCCAAACTGATTTGCATGACAAGGATCCCTGAAAATCTTTTTTCTCCCCCCTCTTTTTTTGACTTCTTGTCTTCTTTTGAAGAGTTTTTTTAATTCCCATTTTTGATGTGTTTTGTCTTCTTGCTTGTTGTTATACATATATATTTTTAATTTTTTAAAAGAAAGATTGTTGTTAAGTTCTACGTTTTGATACAAAACAGTAACAATATTTAAAGAGAAGGGGTTTTTGTTTTCTTGAAATGGACTTTTGATATGTTGCATCCCACCTTTTGACTGAATTTTGTCCATACTATTTAAACTAACACTCTTTTAAAGTTTCTCTGTACACCTTTTTGCATGTTTTCTAACCCTATGTATTTCACCAAGTACAAAGACATTTCTTTTTTTTCACTGACTGATCTCAGTTTGATAAAAATATAAAGCGTTGTGTTTAAAAGAAAAAAATATGGAAAATTCTTAGAAAGTGTCTCTTAAGCAACTGAATTTCCCCAAATACAAAACCCTCTGCATTTACATTGCCATGAACAAATACAAACAAATGCCAGACCCACCCCACCTCACCTCCCTGTAGCAGAGCAGTAGCCCTAGAACTGTAGGCACTGTTCGCAGTTGGCGAGGCTCTCCACAGCACCAGTGAATTCAGTGAAGCTAAACTGATGGCATCTAAGGGAATCTCATCCCTTCTGTTTTCCACAAGCACATAAAGGCACCTATGTGCTTGTGCTGACCCTTAGAAAACCCTATTACCAAGTGAAATCTGAAGTTTGAAATGTCAAGCATATTATTCTGTTTATGAATGCAGATTTGATATTTTTTCAGGGCTATGAAAATGGTAACAAGGGGCTCTTTTTCCCTGAGTAGTCTCATCCCTTCAAGTCAATGTGCTTTGAAATTCTGAATCTTAAACACATACTTTGTATATTTTATGGTCCATGAGTAAAACAAATTACCATACAAGACTAGTAGAGTTGCTACTTGCTTCTCTCTTAATATCTGGGTGGAGGTTTTTTGCCAGATAAGGTGAACCTTAACTTGTCAACTAAAAGGCTTTTAAGAAATCTTTCATGGCACAGAACATTGCACATTTCTGAGAAAAGCAGTCTTATCACAAAAGATGAAGGCAAATATGAGCATTCAACTTCTTAACCAAGTACTGAACAGAGACTTTACAAATAAACCCACAATTTATACATGTTGATTTACGAACTGCTACTCAATGTGTGTTAAGCATACGAATGGAAGCCCACCGGTTGGCCCAAGATTTAAAAGAACCTAATTGAAAATCTCCTTTGAAAGCTCTCCTGGAATTCAGAGCTAAGTATGAAAATTCAGATCCACTTAGCGCTCTGAGGCCAAGGCGTTTTCACATTAGTTCATGTCAAAATATTGCAAGGAACTTTCTTGTGTATTCTCCAAGACCTGTGATATTGAATTAGGCATTGTAAAAATTACTCTGTCTTGTTTTAACTGCAGGTTTTAAGAAACCATTTGAAACCTGGGTTATTCATCCAGTGGACCTTAATGGCTCTCCTAAATTACTGTATAATTGCTGAGACATATGTTAATGGCTTAACATTTGTTGAGTCCTTCTCTGCTTAGGCACACTTGAAAGAGACCACTCAGTTTGCTAAAATTCAGCAGAGAGTGGTTGCTATCAGAAAGCAGTTTAGTACATAGAATCAGATGAGATTAGGGATCTGTCTTTGGAGAACGAGTATCCATGTCAGAGAAAACCCGTCTCCCACGTAGACAATTGTGGGAGAGAGAGAAAGGACTGTAAGAACACAGCAGGCAAACTAGGGGGGGAAGAAATGCATTTACAACATTAATAAATCTCTGTAATTTATAGGACTGGGATTAATTTTCTCTGGCATCCAAGTATCAGTTTTGTTCTCCTTTCTGTGCCAATAGAAGAATGCAGGCGGTAATTAGACTTTCACTGCTGCCGAGAGTCGCAGAGAGACAGGACAAATTTAAATTTTTATGATCAGTAGACACTGAAGGCTGCTGTGATGTCTGCTGGTTGGTAAAAGCCCAGTTGTCTGGGGCCCTTCATCTCACTGTCCCTTAGCGGACGAGTGGTATCAGATGACCTCACCTGTGACCCTCCTCTTCTGTATTGGAGTTCTGGCACTTGTTGCATGTGCAGGACTGAAGAGCTCACAAACTTCAAGTCATGTATTTGGGTATAAATAGCAGGAAAGAGAGGGGCAAAGCTAAAGGCCGTCTTCGCTGTTTAGACTTCTGTTAACTTGTCCATCAAGCCCTTCAGCTTTTGCAGTATGGAAGTTTTTACTCAATATAAAAATCTGCCACTGAATAGCTGGGGACAAAAGAAAACAAATAGCAAACTGAATGAATGATGAAGTTGGATTACTAGAGACACTGGGCTATACACAGTGAAAACCAGCTGTGTCAGGTAATCATAGAATCCATGGCACATAAACAATGTCCAGTGATTTCTAAAATGGCTAGGATGATCTCTGTACTAAGAAATTCAGACCTCCCATATACATTTCTAGTATCATACCTTCCCTGAAGAGAGATCTTTCATAGCAGCTTCTTGGATCAAATGCTTGGAACGTATTCTGCTTCATGTCACCCAAATTATCAAAGTTTTATTATAAGTTTTCACTTTAAAACAGTGTTCAATAATCCTACTCTCATCATGCTGCTACACGTCACCTCCTCAGTATTGCGGTCCAGACATTGCCAGCACAAGAACTGGAATCAGTAATCAAACTTGGAGCTCTGGTATGTGCTACAACCAGTAGACCAGGCTTAATTAGGCCATTTTTCATTTTTGTTTTCGAAAGACCCAAAGGCAGTAGTGCACATTACCAGCTAATGATCTGCAAATTTGCTGTTTAAAAAATGGAGGTGTTTTCAAATTCTATGAGTGTGAAATGTGTAAAAAGTCAGAAATTATATGAATGTCTTTCTGCCTTTTTTCCCCCCTCAGTCTGGATGCACTCTCGTTTCCAAGTAACCCTTTCATGTTTACACTTGAAATTGCTTCCCTGGTTTTCAGTTAAGTATTGAACTAGCTCAGCAGGCACTGAAACAAGAGTGGGAAAAGCACCTGCACTCTGTGAGCATTGGGGCTTTCCCTTTTGACAGCAGTGGTGGATTTGCCTTTGCCTTTTGCTGACATGCAAGTTAAGCGATATCCACTGTAGATGCAAGACTTAACGTTGCTCAGTAGTTGAATAAACTATACCTTCTCCAGTGTAGGAAAAAGGCTTGGCTTTAAAAAAAAGTGATAAATTAATCTTAATATGTTATCTCAATCTTAATTTTGGTAAGGTAATAATTTAACTTGATTTAATTTGGCTACAGCAAAAGCCAGTGACTCTTTATGCACCCTATATCCTAAAATCCTTAGCATGTCTTATAGCAACACAAATTGTTAATCAGCCTATGTACTCAGGGATCCAAACTGGACTTCTAGGTAGTTAGTGCTGTATAAAATATCAATGAAGGATTGCTCACAAATGAATTCTTCTCATCCACTATTCTGTCATACATACCTTACCTAGCACATCAGTCTGTCAGTCTTAGATCCTTACTTACTCCCCAGGCTATTTGAGCATCTCTCAGTTTTTAATGTATTCAGTCTCACAGCATCCCTCTGTGACAGAGGAATGCTATTAGTCCATTTTTAGAAATGAGGAATACAGATGCGCAGTTTGAGGAATGGAGACACCATGTCCATAGCCAAGCAGGGAACTGACAGTACATGCCTCGGAAGTGGGGTCTGCACTGTAATTGCTAAAGGTTTCTACTCTTCCCTGCTCCATTCCAGTCTCTCCTGTGAAAAAGGAGACAGATTAGGAACAGATGTTGCTGTTTGTTCACAGGCTGTAACTGTGATGATTCTAATCATTTAGGCTGATGCTCTGTCTTATATGGGCTATTGGACTTCATCCGAATGAAGGAAGTTCTTGGTCCAGAGCATGTTTTAAATCAAAACAAACAAAAATCCACTCAAATTTTAAATTTGTAATGATGCAGAATGCATCTGCAAATCCCTTCTTATGCTTAACAGACTGTAGCGTTGTCGGCGCAAAAGAGCACATTTCAGAATTGAGGATCTTCTCCAAAAAATCATATCACTCCATTAGTATTAAAATAGACGAGGTTGCTAAGTTTAGCATTTCATCTGCTTTCAACTGTCATGGGAAGAAATGAGAGAAACAATCTTTCCGTCTGGCACTAGTACATTTTCGGACTTCAGAGATCAGTAAACAGCGGAACACATTTGTCTACATTGCAAAGCAACCACATGCTCCAGCCTTAATTATAGTCTCTAATGAGTTCCAGCCAGGCTGGAGTAGCACAGATCTTACCACTTTGGGTGAATGTGCTGATACACAAACATATTCGTGATTCCTGTTCATCCTCTCAACTATTCATGTTAGTTCTGTGATTTCAAGTACAGATTCCAATGTCACTTGCATATTAAATTTTTCCGATTATATTTTACACTGAGAATCCCAGTTCAGATTATCTTGAATTTTTGTGGTGATGATGTTAATACTTGAAACAATCCAGAGTAAATATTTCAGCATTCTGACAGTCCTTTAATTTGAGCACCTCTTTGGGGCTCCATTATACTTTTAGCACTGTCAAGCATTGCTTGTACAGTGAAGAGTCTGTCAGCTTTTGCATTTCGAGCCATCATGCTTTAATAATTTAAAATTGCTGCCTACCTGCCTATTGAGGTCCTACTCTAATGACAATCTGCTCCAGATGCTCCTGTAAAATTAGAATATACATTCATGTAGTACTCTATCAGGATCTCAAATCACTTCCAGGTAAAGGTAGTTAAGTGTTTGAGAGTGCTCAAAATGATCCATTGGCTTGACAGACACAAAACCAAACAAAACAAGGAGAATTCTATTTATCTGATATTTAGTGGGAGTAAGCTATATTTTAAAACATGAAACATGTCTAGAACTTCACTACCACCTCTAAAAGAAGTTCAGTAGATACTTTAATAGTCTTAGGACATCTAGTTTTATATCACATGTTAAAGCCATGGCATTAATGGATGTTTACATATTAGCGCTGATAAGTGCACCAGCTTATTAAAATAGCAGTGCTTCCATGAGGCATCAAATGGATTTGAACTGAAAGGTCAAATACTTTCAAAAGGCTTTTAAATGATTAAGAGTTACCCTGATTGATGCCATACTTTACTTAAATATTTTATGACAAAAGCTTATGGATGTGCTATGCATCTATCCATATATATTATCTGTAAGGAGCACGTAGGTTTTGCAGTAGCCAGTTTAAAAGTTTTCCATCATTCTAGTGGTGCTTCATGCTCAAAACCCCAAGTTTACTTAATACTCTACATCAAAATGTTGCTATTTTTTATAGCATTTAGAAAAACACTGCTCGTGACATCTGTGCTGAACTCCATTATATTTTTGTGCTGAGTTGTCTCCAGGTAGGCTTTCTTCCTTTCCTGTTTTGGTTGTATCCTGCAAATTACACTTGTTAAGTCACGTGGCCAATCCATATCAGCTCCAAATGACTAAAGCTATAATTATGTTTTGTTATATATGACAATTGTGGATGGTATTCACAGTCAGACCCGGTTCCCTGTTGTGTGATATAACAAACATAGAATAAAAGACAGCCCTATTCCTAAATTGCCTGTAATGTAATTAAGACCAGACATAAAAAGTAGATGCAACAAACATTAGAAGGGTACAGAAGAGAGGAGATGATGGAAACTATAGTAATAAGTTCACGTATGTCATATAAATAAGATCATTCTCTGCTATACAGGGAGACCTACTTAGATGTTTTATGAACTAGCAATTTAAAGCCAAACAAATCACAGCATTCAAAATTTATTTTGAATAAAAAATAAATAGAAGAGTTGAATTTGAGAAGGATTTTGAACAGCACTATCTATGCATATGTCTTTGAAAATATGAATGGTTTTTAATTAAAGGAAACAAATCTTTTAAAAAAGTACAGTACCCACCTAAATTAAGTCAGCATATAAATTTACACTTGACAGAAATGCCCCATTTGCACCCCAGTGCTTCAGGTTCAGGTTGAGCTACTTCCACAAATACCTATGAATCTACATCCCTGAATAACTTAATCTGTGTAAGACACTGTAAATGCAGTTTACTGAGACTACTCCAGCACATGCACACAGAG
>VZTU01034046.1:31339-45770 GCA_013400835.1 Zapornia atra | reverse complement strand
TGGGGCCCTGGGCAACCTTGTGTAGCTCCAGGCCTGGAGGTTGGTGTCCCTGCCTGTGGCAGGGGGTTGGAGCTCTGTGCTCCTTGGGGTCCCATCCAACCCAGACCAGCCTATGATTCTATGATCCTTCTGTAGAGTTTTAGGCTATTTATTTGCTTCACTTAAGCTGGCTTCTTGGGTTTTTTGAATGCAGATTTGCCCTGGGACGTGGACAGCTGGAGGCAGATGGCAGAATACTCACCAGAAATGAAGCAGTTTGCTTGTGTTCTCCACCTCTATGATGTTAAGGCCTATGATTATCTACGGAAGACTTTTCCCCTTCCTCATCCTTACAGCCTGACAAAGCAAGTTTGTATTCATTCTGAAAGCCTTTCTAGGTACTCAGACAGAAATAGGGGGCACATCTTGTCCTTAAAACATGTGGCAGTGGTAGTTTTTTCCCTGCTTAGGAACAGAAGCAGAGTAGGAAGCAAAGGTCAAGAAATATTGATACCCTTCATCTCAGAGCTGGGATGTGTTTGTGTGCATGGGTCACAGCATGGGAACAAAATGTTCCTCACATCCATTTCAGCAGGAGTGTGGGGTGAAAAGCCCCATTTTAGGGTCTCAGCTAGGGTCTGTGTGTGTTTTACTACTCACTGGGGAGAAAGGAGGAGCACTGAAAAGCTGAGGTGCTTTACTACCTCAGCACGAGCTTCCTGGTGTGCAGTGAGACTGGTGAGAGGGGAAGGGTGAGGTAGATACTCTGAGGAAGGGCAAAGACAAGGAAGGTCATCTCAAGCAGCAGTGTTAAGGGAGCACCTGCAGTACTCCTCCAACAGCCAAAACACAGGGAGGAGAGATGGGCAGGAGGAAGAGTTGGTAGAGGAAATTAAAACTGCCAGGACCAAACATGGAAAACTTTGGGACTGCTTTCTGGGTAAGGGAGATGTTAAGAAGACCATGAGAAAGGGAAGGACTCAGTGGTCAAACTGGAGCTTTGGCTGCTCTCACCTTGCTCCACATGGACTTGGGGAAGTTGGTGAATCTTGGCAAGCCTGTTACAAAGTCACAGAGGGGAGATGGAGCCTGGAGGAGGCTGAGGGGAGACCTTCTCCCCACCTCCCCTGCCCTGCCAGGAGGGTGCAGAGAGGTGGGCGAGGGTCTCTTCAGCCAGGGGACAGGAGATGGGACGAGGGGCAATGGGCTCAAGCTGCCCCAGGGCAGGGTCAGCTCAGCTGGGAGGGCAAAGTTCTTCCCTGGCAGAGCTGTGGGGCTGTGGCACAGGCTGCCCAGGGAGGGGGCTGAGTCCCCACCCCTGGGGGTGTTGAACAGAGGGGAGATGAGGTGCTGAGAGCTCTGGGTCAGCACAGGACAGGGACGGTTGGACTCCAGGGGCTTCAAGGGCTTTGCCAGCCTGGTGACTCTGTGATTCCACAGGGACTGCTGAGGCTTTCCCATCTTCCAAGCTGGATTAAGATGTCCAGCATGGAGAAAGCCAAACAGTACTGTGTTTGATTCCTCCCCCTGCCTGAGGAGAGGCAGGAAGCTGTTTCCTTCCACACTCAGTACTTTGGTTTCCCATCACTGGGGTGTGAGTAAAGAAACTCAGACTATCAATTAAGCCAGGCAGAGCTGTTTGCTTTATACTACTTGAGCCTGCTCTGGTCGTAGCTGACCACATCCTAAGTGGTAACAGGTGCTGCCTGTTGCTTCAGTTTCCCCCAGAATCTCCTCTCCTGATCACAGCCTCCCTTTTCTTCCCCCAGTTGGCTGTCTAATAAGGAGGCTGCCGCCGGCTTCAGCAGTGACATGTTCCTCTGCCTTCAGGAGAAGGTGGAGCGAGGGGAACAGGCCTACCTCTGCTGTGCCCTGCTGCTGCAAGAGGTGTCCCTGTGCAAGCAGCAGGAGTGGGACCCCCAGACACGGCGCCTGACAGGCTTCATCGACCTGGGAGCAGGTGTCCTGGATGCCGATGAAGCTCCCCTGGCCTCAGAGGCCATAGTCCTCATGGCAGTTGGCATCTCAAGCCTGTGGACAGCTCCACTTGGCTGCTTCTTCGTGAGCAGTGTGACTGGCTGCTTGCTGGCTCAGCTGCTTCACCAGGCCATCAGCAAACTGAGCAACGTCGGGGTCAGAGTGCTGGCTGTCACCTCAGGCACCACCGCCCGCGGAGCTGAGACTGCCAGAGCTCTGGGGATTAGGATGGATCCTGACAGGATTCAGTGCACTTTCCAACATCCTCCTGGCTCTGCTCACAGCATTGCCTTCTGCTTTGACGTTTGTCAGGCGCTGCAGCTGGTAAGGAACGCTCTGCAGTGCTTCCAGAGGATCCAAGCTCTTGGGGACACTGTGCAGTGGCAGCACGTGGTGGAACTGGCAGCGTTGCCGGAGCGGAGAGCAGCGGAACCACGCGGTCCCAAGTCAGGCAGACTTGGGGGTGAGGAGAGTTACCACCTGAAGGTCAACCTGGCAGCCCTGTTGTTCAGTGAGGGTGTTGCTGCTGCGTTGGAACACCTCCAGGAGCTGGGCCTGGCCGCCTTTCAGAACTGCAGTGGGACTGTGGGGTTTGTGCGTTTGATGAGCCGCCTGTGCGACGTGTTTCACGGCAGAGGTCCCTATAGAAGGGGACTGGAGGGGCCTCTGCTAGCTGGAAACTACACCAAAATAAGCCAGCTCTTTAATGAGGCCAAGAACTTGTTCATCACCTTGACAGACGCTGCGGGGAGCTGCGTTGTTAAGAGCAAACGCAGACTGGGCTTCCTGAGCTTGCTGCTCAACGCTGAAAGCCTGGAGTGGCTGCACACCAGCTACGTGTGTGCAGAGGGTGCTCCTTCCCCCCACCTCCTGACTCATGCCTTCAGCCTTGACCCCCTGGAGCTGTTTCTCAGGACCCTCCAGCAGGCCTGGGGCGGTGCTGGGACCCCCACCTGCGCTGCGTTCCAGGCTGCTTATCGCAAGCTGCTGGCTGGCTGGAGCCTGGAGCCGTGCCCACCACGCTGCAGTCCCCTCAGCAGCACGAGCTCCTTTGACACAGCCCTCTCCTGTAAGAGAGAGCTGACCCTTGGCAGCATTCGTGCTCAGTGTAACCCAGGCTGTGGGAGGACAGTGAGGATGGAGCAGCCCTGTTACGCTGGGCTTCTCTTGCAGGGCTCTGCGCTGAGCAACGCGCTGACAGACCTGTCACAGTGCAGGCAGAGTGTCACCCGTGCAGCAGGCTTCATCGTGGAGCAGTTATCCTCTGGCCTGCAGTGTGAGGCTTGTCTTGCTTCCCTCTTTGAGGCAGATGAGAGGAGGCCAAGGTGTGGGTCGTTGCTCTATGTTAAGAGGTTAGGTGGGGTGAGCCTGCCCTCAGCAAGCGTGTGCCGCGTAACGAGCGTCACCGAACGAGTCCTAAACCTGTATGGCAAAGGAGGAGATGGCATCAGAACCACCAAGCTACAGCACTTAGCTCTAGAACTGAGAGTCTTCCAGGAGCTTCTGGGAGACAGCTCCCTCTTCCCCAGCCTCACAGAGCATTTGTTTGATGGGGAGTTGTGCCTTGACAATCACTACACGATCTTGGTAAAGGAAATAACACGGCGTTACCTGAACATCAGGACAAACCACACCAGACACCTGAGCTCCATGTACTGCTGTGGGAGGTGTAAATCAAAGCAACCAGGAGGAACATACTTGTTTCCAGCAGCACTGGGGAGCTGCCAGCCAAGCCAAAGCCACCTGGGGTCATGAGTACTCGCTGCTCTTCCAAGGATGGCTGTTCTCTATCGAGGGTCAGTGAGGGACAGGTGAGAGCTGGGTCTGGGAACACACCTGAGGAAGTAACGTGGTGTTTTCCCATGGAACACAGCAAACCCAGTGCTGAGGAGCAGCAATGCCTTAGACCACTGCCAACCAAAGCATGGCTGAGCAAAGCAAGGAAGCTCACCTGCTGCTGTGTGCCACCCAGCATCCTGTGAAGGCACCGCTGATGTGGCAGGTTGGATGAGCAGTGGTTGCTCAAGATGCCTGGGAAGGTGACAGGAGGCACCACAGAGCACACACACTTGGAGGTGCTGGGTGGCTTACTGGTGGAAGGGGATGTGGTTGGGGAGAGTTGCGTTCTGACAATCTGATTTCACCAAAGCAGAGCTGCTTCAGGAAGAGCTGGAAGCAAAAAGCTTGCAGAGCTTTACTTGAAAAGGAAAATAAAGGCTTGGAAAGACAAATGGCACTGAGGTTGTACACAAGCTCTAAGCTCCTCTTTGTCTCAAAGAGAGGTAGTAGATGCCCTGCAGACCCACAGTACCAAACTCCACTCCTAAAGGCCCATGTGTTTTAGGTAGGGGCTGTTGTCAGGGGAGTTGCACCCAGCACTGAGCCCGGGACCAGGCTGCTGCACCCAGCAGCACCCAGGGGCACAGACACCCTCTGGGCAGCAGCCCCAGGCACCAGCACGTGGGCATGCTGCAGCAGGGCAGGGATTCTGGGTCTCATCCCATCACTCCTCCCAGAGCTGGCACGTGTCCTGCAGCCCAGGGCACAAGGCAGTCACCCTCTCAGTTCCAGCCATTATTTGAATCCTGGATTTAATGCCACCAAGTAAGATGAGGATTCTCCAGTCAGTCCATTTGCTGGGCAAAGAAGCTGCCTGGCCAGGCACTGCTTCACCTGGGATAGCAGCATTGTTCTGACTGCTTCCACACAGCTTCCTTTGCCATGCAGACACAGCAGTTGCATCCATAGGTATGGAAGGCAACTATTTCCCACTCAGCCCCCTCCCTGGGCAGCCTGTGCCACAGCCCCACAACTCTGCCAGGGAATAACTTTGCCCTCCCAGCTGAGCTGACCCTGCCCTGGCACAGCTTGAGGCTGTTCCCCCTTGTCACATCTCCTGTCCCCTGGCTGAAGAGACCCTCACCCACCTCTCTGCACCCTCCTGTAGACTGGTTGTACTCCTGTAGTAGCATTTGCATCACCTAAACCTCGAGCCCAGCCGTGAGCCAAGCTGCAGGGAACAGGCCCTTCCTCCCTGGGTGGGTTTTTTTGGCTGGCCATGAGCTCCTGCCTCTTCCTGTTGACATCAGAGGGACTTGTCTTGCTCAGCTCTTACCCAGCCTCCTCCTGAACGGGGAACTCTTGCACAAAGCCACACACAGGCTGAGGGTGAAGCTGTGAACATGGAAGGTGTGCCCAGCACAGGGCTTCCCCATCTCCCTTCCATCAGTCTCCCCATCTCTTCAGGAACATTGTGCTGTCAGTGCCAGTCAGCACACCGAGGCGGAGAGCGCGGTGCAGACAGGCTGTCAGGCCTTGTGCAGCCCCAGGGCTTTCCAGATGCTGAGGAAGATTTAGGGGGCTGGGGAGGATGATGTTGGAGCAAAGGCACAAAAAAAGCCACAGAACCCCAGCAGCCCCTGAGCTGGGAGGGCCCCCTCAGGCCCCTCAGTGCCAGCCCTGGCTCCACCCAGCCCAGCCCAGGCAGAGCAGGGCACTGAGCGCAGCGGCCAGACGCTTCTTGCCCTCAGCCCAGCTCAATGGGCCTTAGGGGTCCCTCCCAGCTCAGGGGGTTCTGGGATTCTGTGCTGCCTCTACCAAGCTGCTAAAAAAAAAGCTTAAACCCAGAAATTGGATGCACAACAAGAAAAGCAGGGTTTGCTTTGCAGAGGAAGCCCCCAAGTTCTCCTCGCTGACTTGCACTCCGTGAGGAAAGGGAATAGTTCAGCTTTGCAAGAGCTGCACCCAGACTTCCTCCCCACAGGGGACATAAAAAGACCCAAACACCACAAGAAAACAATGCACCACATCCTGCTAACAAGCAGTCTGGGGCTCTCAACAAAGCTTTGCCTCAAAGGCTTGCCAGGGCTCCTCAGGGAGCTCGGCACAGCAGCCTTGCTGTCTTCAAGGGCGCTGCTGAGCAGCCCCATGTCTACATCGAGCCAAACTCTGGTCCAGTCAGTGCACATGAAAAGCCCAGCCTGCTCCTCCTCACTAAAGAGTTTAAAGGGACTTGAGGAATCACTGCACAGGCTTCCTGGCTTGTAGCAAAACTAGTGTGGCCACAGGGCTGGGGAGGGGATTGTGCCCCTGGGCTGGGCACTGGGGAGGCTGCACCTCGAGTGCTGGGTCCAGTTCTGGGCCCCTCACTCCAAGAAGGACATGGAGGTGCTGGAGCGAGTCCAGAGAAGGGCAACCAGGCTGGGGAAGGGGCTGGAGGGCAAATCCTCTGAGGAGCAGCTGAGGGAGCTGGGGGTGTTCAGCCTGGAGAAGAGGAGGCTGAGGGGAGACCTTCTCCCCACCTCCCCTGCCCTGCCAGGAGGGTGCAGAGAGGTGGGCGAGGGTCTCTTCAGCCAGGGGACAGGAGATGGGACAAGGGGCAATGGGCTCAAGCTGCCCCAGGGCAGGGTCAGCTCAGCTGGGAGGGCAAAGTTCTTCCCTGGCAGAGTTGTGGGGCTGTGGCACAGGCTGCCCAGGGAGGGGGCTGAGTCCCCACCCCTGGGGGTGTTTAACAGAGGGGAGATGAGGGACTGAGAGCTCTGGGTCAGCACAGGACAGGGATGGTTGGACTCCAGGGGCTTCAAGGGCTTTCCCAGCCTGGGGATTCTGTGATTCTGTGGCTCAGCTGCCTGGTGATGGCTTGTGTGACACATTTTAGTCCTTTATGAACTGTGTGACAACGTGCCATGAATTGACAGTCCACCAGTACCCATGGGCTGGAAGCTCCTGCTGAAAATCCAAGCTGGTGTCTGCATCAGAGGTTCCCCTGGCAGTAAGAGATTGGATACTTGAGTAAAGTCATCTGTGTACATCATCAGTGCTGAAAGAAAGGAGTGCAGAATGAAAATCAATCCTATTTACAGAATAGTATAAATGTTTATTTCTCTGTGATTTATCTGACTGGTGGATTTGTACAATATAGAAAAGCTTATTTGTTTGAATAGGTCTAGTAAATATAAATTCCATTTTTCTACTTTCAGATGTAAACAGAACTAGAAAATGACCCCCCCCTGCCCCCTTCCCAATTCATTTTTATGGAACTGGATGAATTTGTCAATCTCACCCAGGAGTTTTGATGCAAATGGCTAAGGAAGTACAAAACCCAATTCACACAGTCTACAGCAGGGAGGGGAGGGAAGGAAAGGAATCCCAGCTTAATATTTGAGAAAGCCTGTTGAAAACCAAACAGAAGAAGAAATAAGAGCATCTGATTGCACCTTGGAAAAGTCTTTACAAGCAAAATACTCTCAAGCAAGGCCATCCTACATTAATTACAGCTGCAGTCTAAATTCCACAAGGGGTTTTTTTGCACAGGTATATAAATACACATCACAAAAGGTGCAGGTTTAGAGTCAGACACTGAGTATATACAAAATGAACACAAGAGTCTAAACCAAAAGGAAGGCATATCTCAATCTGTTTGAAAAATAACCTAAGTTGGTATTACTTTATTCACTTACACTAATTTACATTTATACAAATCTTACTGGACAGACTATATTAGGTCACAAGAAGGAAACTTGAGTATTTGCACTATCTACAAGTAAAGTTACTGCACTGATTATTTTTATCTTTTTCTTTTTTAGTAAATCCAAGTGTTAATTAGGAAAAAAACCAGCATTTACTTACAGGAGAAGTGGGTTCCCTTTTCAGACATCTGCACAAACACACTTGCTAGTTATGCTCAGGGAGATGTTTCAAGCAGAACAGGCCCTCCAGTGATTTAGCAGGTCAAACCTCCACTGCAGTGGCCACTCAAGCTGGCTCACCACTGCTTCTGGTCACCCCTTTGCACCCCCCCTGTGGCATTTCAGGGAGGCACCAGAGGAGGGTGAAGGAGAAAAGGGCTTCTGCTCAGTGCTCAGGACCACGGGGTGGAAGCAGGAGCGGAAGCATCCTCCCATCCTATCGCCACCACACACGTAGGCACTTAGCTCTGCTGCTGGCTCAGCTCACTCCCCAGCCTTTCCCTGCTGGAAATCCTAGAGGAAGAGGCTCTGCTGCATTGCTTTGTATTTACAGCTTTACACAAGGAATAGAAAAATCCCTTTTTTGGGGGGAACCCCCCCCCCACCATAGCCAGTTGAGGCTGCAGTGAGAGACGTAATTCAAATGCCTGTGATTAATCATGGTTATTGATGTTCATGGTAGGTAATTAGCATACCCAGTTCATTCTGCATGTGTTTCACTATCAAAAATGTGATCTGAGNCCCTGACCCCCAGCTTTGTATAAAAGGATCTGTGCACCTCTTTTGGGAGCAATCCTGATTCTGTGCTAGCATCCTCTCTCAGTCCCTCTAAGGCTACAAAAGAGCCCCAAAAACATGACACCAAGTCAACTGCCATCATCCAGAGATGCAGCATCCTGCAGACCCACAGCCAGGCTGAGCAAGATCCCTACCTGGGTTTGCAAGTCGATTGGGATGCAGATTGTCTCTACTCTTCATTGAGTCAGCTGTGGTTCCACTGTCTCCCTCTACCTCACAGCTTGTCAGACTTAAAACCACTTTCCCAGGGTTACAGCTCGAGCCTAGGAAACACAAGGGATGCACAGCCCTACCCTCCAGTGAGGGATTAAGCTGCCACAGACCTCTGGGAAGCCAAGCTTCACCTAAGGGATGACATCTACCTGCTACACACTTCGGTAACACCACATGTACTGCAGGGATGACAACCCAACGCTGCGACGTGGCCACCCTTCTGAGGACACTGTCTAAGCCTTCAAGCTCCAGCAACAGCTGAGCTCAGCCACATTCTTATCAAAACATCCCCATTAATTCCATTTGCCTCTCAACTCCTCAGGCCCCACTCCAACGACGTTCTCCACCCAAGGCTAACTCCACAAACAAGCCCTCTGTGTTATTGCCTGGGTGTCTCAGTGCCCTGAGCACTGAAGGAACACTCTGTGTCAGGTCCTAAGCACAAGTACCACCTTCCATTTAGATGCTCACTTGCACGTGCTTCCTTGCAGGACTATCTTGGATACATGGCCACCTCCTCATGACAGGCTCTGTCACCATGAGTGTAACCTGGCTGTTGGTATCACCTGTGTATTCCTGCATGCACAAAGTGATGCAACTTCACACACTGTAAATAATATATATTATAATAATTTATATATGCCCTTCAGGCAGTTATTCTGGGGGGGAAAAGGGGAGAACAAATCTAATTTGTAAGAAACCCAAGGTAAAAGCTGTACACCAGGAAGAAGAATTGACCTTCAAGCATTGTCTTAAGTAGAAGAGGGGTTTAGCTAAGATGTAAAAAGCTTCTGAAACAAGAAACTCTTTTATAAACAAGATGCAATCTTCTGCAGGTCAATTTACAACAAGCACCAAATTAACAAATATTATTAAATCCTCTCTTCCAAACCAAAGTGTCCCTGTGCCTTCAGTGTTCTGTTCAGCCTCCTTGGTTGTGGCTCCTGCACATGAGTCAGCAGTTCATGGCACAAGGGTCACCTTTGGACTTCCCTGCTGAGTTAATGACCCTCATCAAACAGCGTCCAAACTCCTCCAGGATCATACGTTCTGCCACCACTTTGGACTTGCCAGTCTTCTCTGCTTGCTCTGCCTGGGCCAGGAGGCACTCACAGGTGGCATCTGCTACCTCCTTGGTGACAAAGGTGAAGGGCAGCCTGAAACAAAGAGAGATCCTCTCATTCTCAGGGGAAAAAAACCCAAACAAACACACCATGTCCCTAATTCCAGGGCTGCTCAACTGCTTAGGACAAGGAGCAGTGAGACTTCAGCTGTCCTGTTGTTTCCAACAGCCTTCAGGCAGCCATNGTCACAGCACCTCTGGGAACCACATCTGGGAGGAACAAAACCCCCAGGAGCTGCTTTGTGCCCCAGAGAAGGGAGTGAGAAGGTGTGAGGAGCTCAGGCACCAAGGGCAGGGAAGGGGAAGGGGGGAGGAGGCACCCTAGATGCCAAAGATGCCCCTGAGCCCCTGGAGAAACCCATGGGGGAGCAGGTGTCCCCCACAGCCCATGGACAAGGCCCAGAGCCCACCTGCAGCCCTGGAGAGGCCCCAGGCTGGAGCAGGGGGACACAGACAGGAGGTGCTGTGACCTGTGTTGGAGCAAGGCCCTGCCAGCACCTGCAGCCCCTGCAGAGAGACAGAGACACAGAGAGAGAGGCCCTGGAGCAGGGGTGCTGGGGGGAGGCTGGTGACCCCGTGAGGGACCAGGCTGGAGCAGTGTGGGCCTAAGAGACACTGTGATGATGACTGCCCCCATAGCAGTGACCCACGCTGGGGCAGCTGGGGCAGAGCTGAAGCCCTGTGGGGAAGGACTCACGTTGGAGAAGTTGGTGGAGCAGGGGAAGGGGGTGAGGAATGAATGCCCCCCCCTCCAGCCAAGACATAAACCAACTTGCAAGGAACTGACCAAAGACCCCCATTTCCCCAGTGCCAGCCCCAATCTGTGCTGCCCCTCTAGCTGCTTCTTACAGCAGCCATTTTTTTGCAGCCCCCCCATTCTCTGCCAGCACCCAGCTACACACAACTGTGACAATCAGAGTGGCAGTAACACAGTTCCAGTGGAAGACACTGGGTGGTCGCTGCACCTCGGTGCTTCCCTGTGCTGACACAGGCTTGGAGAGAGGCTTTGAAACACTCAGGTACACAGAATGATTCTCCAGCTTTTAGCTGATGAAGGATTACAGCCCCTCAGTAAACAGGACACTTGTAGCTCACCCTTTCTGTGAGGATTATGAGCAGACAACTCTTATTTACATGCTTGGACACAACTAAGCTTGGCACAGCCTTAGGTTGCAGAGGAAGTGTGGTGGTGTGAGCAAAGAGCTGTGTTCACCCACCTGCTCCTGGTTTTACACCTTCACTGGTTAACATTAAAAGATGGTGAGGACACAGCAGCCCTGTGCAAGGTGCAAGGAACTGAAACAGGGTGCTGCATGGACTTACTTCCCACCGCCGCTGCTAAGTGCTGGTGTTGGCCTGGTGAGCAGGTCTGAGATCTGGGATGATAACTTGGTCTTGGCAGCAGTCTGCTGCTGGACCCTGACCTCTGCAGCATCTGCTAAATGCATCAGTGTCTTTCTCTCTGGGCTCTCCTCAAAGTTTTTACAGCCAATGCATTTGCATATGGAAGAACACATGATTTTTGCCTGAAAGAAACAATCAGAACATGAGAAATTGGTGTAACCTCAGCTGCCTTTACAACAAGCCACAACAGAAAGGAGATTGGTTTGAGCTCTGGCCATTTAGCCACCAGAAGCAGCCCTCAAGTGCTAGTGTTCTCTAAACTCTCACCTCAAACTGAGATGCCTTCACTGGTTTCCCACTCATCCCTTTCTTCACCCCCCCACTGTTACTGGTGGGGTTGGGGTGGCTGAGCTGTCAGGGGTCAGTCTGCTGCTGTCTTTACATCCACAGACCCAGCAGTTTGCTGATGCAACAGCTTTTGTCTTCCCCAGACATGTTCTACTGGGTGCTTGTGGGATGATGCCTCCACCACTCCTAGGGGCTTGGGGCACTGCACCTCTCTGGGAAGTGCTGCTTTCCAGTAAAGGATGGCTCCAAGCCCGAGGATGAGCTGGCTTCAGGGTTTGAAATTAAACATTTACACCAGAAGGGATCAATTCTGCCACAGAGATGCCTTTCTATGTGCCAAATGCTGGAAGAGGAGATTGTACTATAGCAATACAATAGAATCCCCAGGTTGGAAAAGACCTTGAAGTCCCTGGAGTCCAACCATCCCTGTCCTGTGCTGACCCAGAGCTCTCAGCACCTCATCTCCCCTCTGTTAAACACCCCCAGGGGTGGGGACTCAGCCCCCTCCCTGGGCAGCCTGTGCCACAGCCCCACAACTCTGCCAGGGAAGAACTTTGNCTGGCAGGGCAGGGGAGGTGGGGAGAAGGTCTCCCCTCAGCCTCCTCTTCTCCAGGCTGAACACCCCCAGCTCCCTCAGCTGCTCCTCAGAGGATTTGCCCTCCAGCCCCTTCCCCAGCCTGGTTGCCCTTCTCTGGACTCGCTCCAGCACCTCCATGTCCTTCTTGGAGTGAGGGGCCCAGAACTGGACCCAGCACTCCAGGTGCAGCCTCCCCAGTGCCCAGCCCAGGGGCACAATCCCCTCCCCAGCCCTGTGGCCACGCTGGCTCTGACACAAGCCAGGATGCCCTTGGCCTTCTTGGCCCCCCGGGCACACTGCTGGCTCGTGTTCAGTCCCAGTCCCCCAACACCCCCAGGTCCTTCTCCCCAGCAGCTCTCCAGCCGCTCTGCCCCAGGCTGGAGCCCTGCTTGGGGTTGGGGTGTCCGACGTGCAGGACTCTACTCTTGGTGTTGTTAAAGCTCATCCCACTGGTCTCAGCAAACCGATCCCCACCCCCCACATTACACCAGTACAAAGAAGAGACAAAGCAAATCAGAGTAGCTGCAGCATTAGAGGAAAAAGCCAGTATCCCTCAGGCAGGGTGGTGCTCTGTACCTCGTAGCACTCGCAGTAGTTCTTGAGACACCCCGAGCGTTTACAGTTGCAGCCTTTGCTGTGTCTCCGGTCTGATTCTCCTTCCTTTCCCTTCCCAATTTTGGGCTTGAAGGCTTCAGGGTTTCTGTCCAGGCAGGCCTGTCAGTGCAGAGCCAAAGCATCAGTCACTGCATGTGGCAAGCAGAATGTAGAGAGGTGCAATAAAACAACTTAGGGGAGGAGATAAGGGCACCCACTCCGCTCCACGCTGTCGCTTCAGAAGGTGCAAGCTGACCTGCTTTCATGTCAGGGGTGTGGGAAGAGCCCCCTCTCCTACCTTGATTGCTTTTTGCCTGTCATTCTCATGGTCCAGGTTGTTATAGCAGTTTGTACAGTTGCAGTTATTGCAGAATTCACCGTTTGCAAAACAGTCACAATACCTGGAACAGAAGATCACAGCAGCACAGATTGTAGGGGCTGGAAGGGATCTCCACAGCTCATAGAATGGTCTGGGTTGGAAGGGACCCCAAGGAGCACAGAGCTCCAACCCCCCTGCCACAGGCAGGGACACCAACCTCCAGGCCTGGAGCTACACAAGGTTGCCCAGGGCCCCAGCCAACCTGGCCTCATGAGAACATCTGAAAACACAGCTACACATTGTCCCATTTATCATCCCTTCTGTGCAACAGAGACTTTTGAGGCTAGGAGGAACCAGGCACACCCTCCCCACAAAGCTGGGGTGCATTACACAGAATCAGAGTCACAAGGGCACAATCCCCTCCCCAGACCTGCTCCAGACACACTCCAGCACCTCCATGTCCTTCTTGGAGTGAGGGGCCCAGAACTGGACCCAGCACTCGAGGTGCAGCCTCCCCAGTGCCCAGCCCAGGGGCACAATCCCCTCCCTGGACTCACTGGCCACGCTGGCTCTGGCACAAGCCAGGATGCCCTTGGCCTTCCTGGCAATTACATGGCAAGAAACCCAAGTTGAGAAGTTTAAGCACACTTCTCTGGGGTTCAGATACCAGTTACCCCTTCAGTAGCACATCACTGATTTCTTCTTCATGGTTCAGGATTCAGGGAACCACAGATGAATTTCACTGTCTCCTGTTACTGTCCCCAAAAATCAGTAAACTGGTTTTGCCCCAAGTTAAGGAACCTTGGCATCTCCTTCACTTAAAATGCTTTTATATAAAATTCTTACCAAGACACTGTATGGAATAGCAAAATATCTCATGAGGATGAGCAAGACCCAAACCTATCAGTGAGGAACCTCTTCTCCATTCAGTCACTTCACAAAAGACACAGAGCCCTTTTCTTCCTGAAGTACCTGATACAGCACAGTCCTGCTGATGTGCTTCACCAAAAGAGGTGCCCTCTGGTGACACCATGGGATGTCATGTCACTGATAACACCAGCACAACTAGAGCTGCTGAGGGGAACTGGCTCCACCACACAGAGATTTATAAGATACCAGGGTCCTCACAGCTCATGGGCTGTTGCAAAGTTACACAGGCACTGCAACACCTCCACCACTATCAACAGCAGCCTTAAATCAGCAGCTAGACCTAACATTTCTGACATACTTAAACCCATGATATTCTGAGACTTAGTGTAAGTTTGTGATGTCAAAAACAAGGCTTAAACCCTCCCCAAAGTCAAGCTGTACTTACAATTTCAAACATAGAGACTTAGTACAATTGCAAGGCTTCCTGGGGCGGTTTGCAGATTCAGAAGGAATTATCCTTAGGGGAGGAAAAGACATGTAGATATATACATTATTAGAAACACTATTTTATCAGTTTCTTCCTATTTTAAATTCAAGTAAAGAGCTCATCAGGAAAACGTTGGGGAGAATCTTCCTATTCCCCCCTGCATTAAGTTTTTGGCTGCCTGTGTGTAAGTAACTTATATAAACTCCTCTACAACCCAGAAAGAGCTACAAATGTGGCTGCAGGCTTAAAGTAGAAATGAAGTTTAAAGCCAGAAGCATCCTAACTGAAACCTGAAACTGGGGTAAACTTCCCTAGAATCACAGGGCTGGAGGGG
>VZTU01034046.1:8386-30666 GCA_013400835.1 Zapornia atra | reverse complement strand
ACTTGCTGAGGGTGGGTGCTGTTCCCTCAGCAAGAAGTTGTTCAGTGTCTCCACCTTCTCAGAAACTCTCTCCATGCAGGGGTGACTAGACCCAACTGAGGTTTACAGGCCTTGATTGTGCCTTTCCTTTGTTCCACTTGGAATAATAAAGAAGAGCTCCAGAATAACAGGAAAGCAAGCCAAATCCCTGCTTTCAGCTTATAGATACATTTTATATCTGACACAGTTTTTTAGCCCCTCTTAAAACTCAGATTTTTTTTGGTGTCACTAATAGCTTTTGATGAGATTTGTTCCATCCCTCTCCAGCATGAAATACCAGGGAGATTAAATCAAGGCCCTTCGTTTCAATAGCTGCATCTTGATGGGGGATTAGTTTGCATCAGTTGAGGCTGCAGCAACCAAAAAAAAAGCACCTCAGCATTTACAATTTCCAGTAAACAACAGCACAAAAGGGCCTTGCAGAACAGCTCAGCCAGTTGGATCAGCAAAGGGAGAATAATACATGTTTAGTTGTTGGTTTTATCCCTCAAGGAAAAACACAAGGCTGAGAAAAGAAGCTTAAAGCTTCCTATCAGCATCCTTGTTGGGTTTTAGCTGCATTTTGCTGTTTGGCTGGATTTCTGCATGTGCTAAGCATCTATTTCTTCTATCTTCCTTTACCTTATCCTTCCTTTCCCTTATCCTTCCTTTACCTTATCCTTCCTTTACCTTATCCTTCCTTTACCTTATCCTTCCTTTACCTTATCCTTCCTTTACCTTATCCTTCCTTTACCTTATCCTTCCTTTACCTTATCCTTCCTTTACCTTCATCTTATTAATGATATAAACAAAAAGTTGGGGCCTGCAGCTCCCAGGTGCTGATGTAAACTAAAGAATGAGCAACTGGGAGCTTTTGGGTCAAATTCCTGCTACTGGAGTTCAAAAACCAGGTAAGAAACCACAGATTTGATCAAGAGATTGGGTCAACTGTCAGACAGCCCCATCATCCTTTAGTCAGTGGGGATAACCATACCACAGCATCCTTGATTTTCTTGGAAACCCCCCCAAACTAAACACCTTTCCTTACAACTGGACTGAAAGCTGCTCATTCAGCAGCCTGCACCAAAGGGTTTGGGGTTTGTTTCTTGCACAACACTCACCCATTGAATGGCAGCCGTGCTTGGGACTGGATACTGGATGTCCCAGTAAAGCCTGTGCTGCTTGCTATGGATACGTAGGATGATTGTTGTAGCTAGGAAAAGAAGAAGGTTAACACATCAGAGAAGGAATTATAAATGAGAGGATGTATAGCTAGTTTTTTTAAAATGAGCTTTCCAGGCATTATTATAAAAATAATATGCTTATATGCATAGATGTTTGGAGAACTTGGACCAAGCAGCAACCTCCTGCCTCCACAGCCTAAACTCAGTATTTTACATGCTATTTTTGTTCTCTATTACAGTGTCTGAAGCCATACAGATAACACAGAGACCACAAACAATTCCAGCTCCTGAAAACATGGCTCAGTTTCCCCCTTTTCCTACCTCTAGGAGAGCAGGATCGCTTCCTGCACGAATGACTACAGCAGCTTCCTTAATGTACAAACCCCCTATTATAGAATTCAATCAAAGTAAAAGGGTTTCCATTCTACCTTCTCTGCATACGTGGCCCCACAGTTTGTTTTTCACCTGAAAAACCCCAAAAGCTCAGCAGAATGTGCCAAACAACACTGTTTTGGGCTACTTTCTTCTGTGTGACCTATGCACAGCCACCTTCTCCTGCTGGGACAAGCTCTGAAGACAGACTGGCACATCATGAGACATGGATATAGCAGGGCCAGGGCAGAGGGGACAGATTGTGTCTGGAACACAGACCTCTGAGGAGAGGCTGGGAGGGACCTGAAGGGCCATTGAGTTCCAGCCCTGGCTCCACCCAGCCCAGCCCAGGCAGAGCAGGGCACTGAGCGCAGCGGCCAGACGCTTCTTGCCCTCAGCCCAGCTCGGGGCTGGGACCCCTTCCCTGGGGAGCCTGTGCCAGCGCCCGACCCCCCTCTCAGCACAGCCCCTCTTCCTGACACCCAGCCTGAGCCTCCCCTGGCGCAGCTTCACGCCGGCCCCTCGGGTTCCAGCCCTGGGCCCCAAAGAGAGGAGAGAGATGGGCGCTGCCCCTTCCTGTGAAGCAAATACACAGGTCAGATGTCTTCTTCCACTCCCTACTGGCCTTAAGAGTCCTGGGCACCAGGTAGATTATTCCCTTTCTTAAGGGCTTTGAAGGAGTCAGGCACCTGGACAACTCAGTGGTGATGAGAACCCTGTCACAGAGCAGGGAAGTGTAAGAGCTCACAGAGCACAGAATCATAGACTGGTCTGGGTTGGAAGGGACCCCAAGGAGCACAGAGCTCCAACCCCCTGCTACAGGAAGGGACACCAACCTCCAGGCCTGGAGCTACACAAGGTTGCCCAGGGCTCCAGCCAACCTGGCCTTGAGCACCCCCAGGGATGATGGGGCACCCACCCCCTCTCTGGGCAGCCTGTTCCAGCCCCTCACCACTCTCTCTGCACAGAGCTTCCCCCCAGTCTCTCCTCTCACCCTTCCCTCCTCCAGCTTCACTCCAGCCCCCTTGTGCTGCCAGTCTCTGCCCTGGAACAAGCTGATTCCCCTCCTGTGTCTCTGCTCCCTTCAGGGACTGGCAGGCTGCAATGAGGTCCCCCCACAGCCTTCTCTTCTCCAGGCTGACCCAGCCCAGCTCCCTCAGCCTCTCTCCCTAGGGGAGCTGCTCCAGCCCTCTGAGCATCCCCGGGGCTCCTCTGACCCCTCTCCAACAGCCCCACATCTCTCTGGCATTGGGGGCCCCAGCTCTGGGCACAGGACTCCAGCTGGGGCCTCCCAGGGCAGAGCAGAGAGGGACAATCCCCTCCCTGTCCCTGCTGCCACCCCTCTGCTGATGGAGTGATGTTGTACTTTGAATTCTCCACTGTGCTATTTATAAAATCATACTAAACTGATTCTACTTAGAGAAATCCTGAGCTATTCTGATTACAACTTCCACACCATGCTAATCAAACAATCCTTTTCACAAAATAAAGCTACAACTTAGTGCTGTCATCATGCTGCCAAGGATCCCTAAAAGAAATTGCCCCCTTAGTGTCAGGCAAGCTAGAACCTTCAAGAGGAAGGTAGCATGTCCCACAACAGCACTGTTTCCCTATCCATCTGTGGGTTAACAGCATACCTGTGTGACATACTGAGCTGGAAGGACTGCATACCCAACGTTTCCTGTGCCAGGTGCTGGTGCCAGCACCGTGCCTGGTGGGAGGTTGGTGAGGTTGGGCTGTATCTGTGGCAGTGGAGTGGCTGGCATGATAAGTCTTTGTTGGGGCTGACTGGTAGTAACTATCTGGGAAGTTGGGTTCATGGGTTTGGGCACCACCTGGAGAGAAGAGAGGTTTTTAGGCAATAGTTTTATGGATTCAGAACAGACTTTTATGAATAGANATCCAGCCAAAAGCAGAACATGCCTTTTCCATGTAGCTCACCTGTTTCACAGTCTGTGCTGGCACTATGGGAACAGACATCCGCACTGGGGTCGCGTTCACCACCACTGGCTTTGCTAGGATCAAGAAACAACACCCCAGGAACACACATTATTCACCTCAAGCCCACAGTCCAGTCCTCTAGGCTTCCACAAACCATTACACAAAGGTACTTAGCACTGTAACTACACACTGAGATTAGCTGATGGCACATAACACCTATGTCTAAAGAACACCCTTGTCAACAGATGATTTGGCATAAGAGCACAGGCACATGGTTCATGGCAATGGCTTAAAAACCAGAGAATACAAAAACCACAGCTTGGTTTGAAATCTTCTATTCCACCACAGCTCCAGAGAGCATGGACAGAAACCAAAAGAAACATCTGGTGCTTCTGAAGCATTTTAGATGGAAGGACCTTCACGTTGCTGAATTTTGGGATTGTATCTGTGGGCTGTCCTGGCTTCATGCTTTTCATCCTGAGGATCTGGGGCTTGCCACGAGCCATGCACAAAGCTAGGAAATTAAGGAAAAGCAACCTAAAAGCTTCTAAGGACTCAGGCCCAACTACAGAGTGATTTGACACCACATTTATAGTTATAAACCAGAGGTAATGGTAGAAAAGGACATTTCTAGAAGTGTGGCAGAAAGCCAAGTACATCTGCCAGTCTTGATCACTGTTATGTGCTCTTTTTATTCCATACAAAGCAAACCAGAAAAAATATTCCCCAAGAAAAACTTACTTTGGACAATACATAGTCACCAGCACTTACCCTGCTGAAGAGGCTGTGTGTTTGTACTGGGATTCTGACTGGCTGACTGGGTTGAACTGTTGGCTGTTGTGGCAGTAACGAGTCTGACATAGTGGAACTTGCTTCCAGGTACCTGAATCTGCTGAACATTGGGTGCAGTTGCCAAGGGAATAATGGTCTTAAATTGAGATGTACCCACTCCTCCCACAGTAATGGTCTGCACTGCTGATTTCACAGCCTGTTGAGCCAACACAGACAGCACAAAGTTACTTGGGTGGGGTTTTATTCCTTGATTTCTTAGTGAGCAGCTCTTCACTCCATTCACAGCTTCAAGAAGCAAGCCAGTTATCCCCAGATTTGCTCTCAAATGATGTGAGGAGATGAAATGCCTCTCAACAGCTTCAGGAAACTCGTTTGCAACCTCCATTGTCAAACTCTACACCAAACACCTGAAGAAACCAGTATGTACATGAGTAGGGTGACTCAGTCCAGTTCCTCAGCTACCACTCTGCTTTTGTGAGACCCCACATGGAGCCCTGTGTCCAGCTCGGGGGTCCCCAGCACAGGAAAGACACAGAGCTGTTAGATCAGGTCCAGAGGAGGCCATGGAGATGATCAGGGGCTGGGCTGGGTCAGCCTGGAGAAGAGAAGGCTCCAGGGAGATCTAATTGTGGTGTACCAAAATGTCAAGGGGTCCTGCAGGAACGTGGGAGAGGGGCTGGTCACCAGGGAGGGCAGGGACAGGACACAGGGTGATGGCTTCAAGCTGAACCAGGGCAGGGGTAGGTTAGATGTGAGGAAGGAATTCTTTACTCTGAGGGTGGGGAGGCCCTGGCACAGGGTGCCCAGAGAGGCTGTGGGAGCCCCTGGATCCCTGGCAGGGCTCCAGGCTGGGTTGGATGGGGCTTTGAGGCACCCTGGGCTGTTGGGGATGTCCCTGCCCATGGCAGGGTTGGGACTGGATGGGCTTTGAGGTCCCAAAGCACTCTGTGATTCTATGACATCTGCCAAAACCACTTCAGGTGACTCCAGAGAATAATTGCTCAGCTTGTACTCCAAATCCAGCAGTGAACCAGTCTAGAAATACTCCTGCTAATAAACACCATGTGGGAAGAACTTGCAGAACCACTGGTGCTGGACTGTGGCATGACCTTTCTGTGTGTGTACAGCTACACCCCTTTCAGACAGTCAGTGGTTAACACACACCTATCACAGTGTAGCCCTGGAGAAGCCAATGGAACAGCCCACAAGCTGCTGTCTGAAGACATGAGAAAGAGGGCACAAGCTGAGCAATGCAAGCAGCAAGAACAATGGAGAGTAGCAAACCAAATTTATCAAGGAAAAAAAGCAAAAAGGGGAAAGAAAGAGAGTTGGGCAGACCTGAGCTACCTCACAGCTGGAATAACAGCACACCTGGAATGTGCAAGGCTTCACCTTCCCCATTTCTCTCAGACTACAAACTTCTAAGCAGCAAGTTTGCCCATCTGATAGTGGCTTCTTTGCCCAGCCTTGCTGACACCCTCAAACCTTGGGTTATTCCTTCTTTTCCTCCTTCCATGGAGCTTCTTTTGGAGCTCAGCTTTTTATTCTTAGTGTCTTTTATTGATATCAAACATCTCATTGTCCTTAGCATTAAGATTTAATATTAAATTTGGTTGATCATAGAATCATAGAATGGCATGGGTTGGAAGGGACCCCAAGGAGCACAGAGCTCCAACCCCCTGCCACAGGCAGGGACATCAACCTCCAGGCCTGGAGCTACACAAGGTTGCCCAGGGCCCCAGCCAACCTGGCCTGCAACACCCCCAGGGATAGGGCATCTACTATTTCTCTGGGCAGCCCCTTCCAGCCCCTCCCCACTCTCTCTGTAAAAAACTTCCCCCTAATATCTAATCTAACCCTTCCTTCCTTTAGTTTTAATCCATCCCCCTTTAGCTGCTTCCTTTTGTGTGAGGTGTTCTTGGTTTTCCCAAAGATGCTCAGGTGTCTGCTGACAGTAATCTTGGTCTTCCTGGTGCCAGGAGATCAAAACTCAGCAGCCTTGGTGACTATGAAGTGGGTATTCTTTCTTGCAGTGCTGGGCAGCACAGGGGATTGCTGATAGATAGCATGATGTGACTTCTTAGAAGATTTTCCCAGCTCCTTAGCTTTCAGCAACTCTCCAAATGCCATCTAAATGTGCACATATTTCACTGGAAATAAAAGCCTGGTCTTGAAAAAGGTGTTTTCTTGGGAATTTTTAAAATTAAAAATATACTGAAACCTCAGCAACCCATAGCAATTCCAAAGAAACACTATCAGTCTCAGCCTAAATGTGATCACAGAGAGGCCATGGGCAAAGTTCCCTCTAACACACAAATTAGTGGCTGCCATTCAAGGCCAACTGGGGAAAATGGTAAAATTCAAGTGGTGTTTCTTTCTAAAGCCACATTCTTGGGCCCAGTGAAGGCAGGTGAACCCACTGTGTTGTGTCAAGAGAGTTCTGGATCAGAACCCAGGATGGATTCCACACAGAAATGTCCCCTTTGTCACTTAGAGTGAGTGACTGGTGCAAGCAAACCTTTGAATAACTATTTCAAGAAGATAATTTTGCCAGTTTTACACTGGGAAAAACGAATTGCCAGTCGTGCTGCTGTCCACATCCCCATATCAACATCCCAATTATCATCTGTATCAGTAAGATGAGGCTGGGACAACCTGTCTGAGTCTCTGGCCTTGTGCTGTACACCCAACCTCTTTGCTATATCCACTCCAGTTGGTTACACTCACACACATCCCTTCATCTTTACCAGAACAGCACCACAGACATTATGATAGAGACAGATTCACCTAAGGTTACAGAAGAGGAGGAAAGTATGAGCTGTTGTTCATTAGGAAGGTTGGTTTTGTCTTGTCATTCATTAATACAAATCACTTTCTCAAAGCTGGTGTGGAAAACCGTGGTATTTTTGTAGAAATGAGACACAGGAAATGAACAGCTTCTAATCCTGTAGGTCTCAGACCATGGTGCCTTGCTCATGAGGACCTCCACCACAAGAATAAACTCCTTTATTACAAATAGCAGGGACAACTGCAAATGTTTCTGTGCCAGGTAGTGGCATAGAAACACCTGAAGAGAGAGAACCACCCAAAGGTCTCTTCCTTGTGTCACCAGGAGCCTTTCAGATGACTTGGAAGATTCACTACACAGAGGGGAGAACCTGCACCAAGCTGGGCTTTCCAGGTTGGAAAGCTGCTTCCTCACAGCACATTTGGGTTTGTCCCCCTTGACACAAGATGCCCACGCTCCTCTGGGCAACACTCTTGCCATGTCTTAAGCAAACACCATCCCAAGAACACCTTGGGGCTGACCACAGCCAACTCAGGGTTCAACACTCCACCTTCCCACACGCAATGAGACAGAGACACACTGGAAGATAAAGGAAAGTCAGTCTGTACCTGGGCTGTTGTGTGGTTGACTATAGCCTTCCCAGGGGAGGAGGGTGCTGACTGCTGCACTGTGAGGATCTGCTGTCCTAAAGCTACATTCAGTGGGACGCCCACCGTCTTCTGGGGGGAGTTAGGAGGCTGGGAGGCCACTGACACCACTGTTAGCTGCTTGGCAAAACAAAGAAGCAGTTTAAATCTCTGTGCAGGATGCAAGACCCTGTGCATATACATTCCCCTCCTCAGGAAAAGTACAGTTCTCCACCAGTACAAAGAGTTCTTTCTGTGAACACAGGGTGCTGTATTTAATCACAGCTCACATGGGTCTGACTGTGTGACAGCAGCATATAGACACACTGGAAACATCAAGGCATTGCTGGCTTCCAGCACCAAAAGGCCCCTGCAGAAAGCTAACACAGCTTCTGGGGTTTGTTTTTTTTTAAAAGGAAACTCATCTGCTGAAGCCTGAACATTGCCAGGCTGGATTTTCTGAACAACAGTACCAGGCCTTATTTCATCATAAATACAATTTTTAAAAGTTGAGAGCTGTGGAAAGGAAAAAAGAAATCAATATCACCTTCCACTACTGATTCAGAGGGTAAGAACAGCAGTATTTTCAAATCTACTTCCCAGGTTCCCACCCAGATCCAGTCTTCTCCCTGCATTTCTGCAGAGCACAGTGTTTGAATACTCTATTTTACACAGCCACACCCCTTCCAAGGCCAGTTTGCTGCTTTTTGTTCTAAACTTCCTTATTTATCTTTTGAGAAAACTCCCAATCTCTGAAACATTTGCCTTTAAGAGACACTTAGAATTACTCAGTACAGTCAATTCCAGGAGGAACCCTAAGGAGTCTTTCCACCCCTGCTCATTGTTACTTTGATTTTAGATCTGTGTTTCCTTCACTACTAATAATTCTCTAACAAGTACCCTTCACTCCATGTGTATAATGTTAAGTAGCTGAAGCTTGGCCAAACTGAGAGAATTCTTTACTCTTGGGCACTGTGCATCTTGCCCTCCCCAATTCTTCATTCCCTAGCAACACCCTTCCTCTCAATACACCTTTCTCAAGTCTAAAACACAAGCATCACCTTAACACTCACCTACAATGCAGGTTACAACAAATGAGTTACCTTGTCTGTCTGTTGCCCACCTCTGTAGTCATCAACAGACACTGCAAATCTCCTTTACTTCAGATGTAATTAGGGAAGACTAATTGATCTATGCAGTAGCAGGCCATGATTAATAAGTGTTGACCTATTGAGATTGAGGTCTCCCCTTAACCAGTCCATTGATGTTTTATGATGACATGAAGAAGATAACTGAGCTCTTGGCTAAGAGAGCAGCTGCTCTAGGAATGGATACTTGGGAATGGCAGGAATGGGAAACTGAGGCAGTGATGTGTATTTACTTCAAACCAACTGCAAAGAATCCAGCTCAGGCCATTACTGCAGAGCATCATGATGTGCAACGGAGACCCTGGAGTGGCAGGATCATAAACCAGCTCAGAACAAAGCCACAGCCAGCTGCATTCAGCCCATTGTGTGCAGGAGGGCCAGGAGGCTGCAGGCAGCATCACATCCTTACCTTATTAGGGGATTTGAGTGGTGAGATAGCTATTTTATTCGGTGTCTGCTGTGGGGTGGTGTTCAGAGATGATCCAATGACTCCGCTCTCAGAGATGGTTATTGTCTTTGGTGGTGTGCCCGGAGCAGACTGGGAAAGAACCCTACCTATAAACAATGAAGATACCATCAGCTCAAATTAGCCCTCCTTACAGCAACTTTTAAAGCAAGTTTACTCTGCATATTATGCATCAAGCCCTGTTTCTGAGACTCTATTACCTAGAAGGCCATTGGCACTTGGAAAGTCAGATTTAGCAAAGAATAATTGGCATTATTGCAAATAAGAATAATAAAAAAGACTGTTTACTGAGGCTTAAAAAAGCCAAAATGTAAATTGAGCTTTCCATGACATTCAGCTGAAAATCCTTCAAAGCCAGGACAGCATCCTGAGCCCTTCCAGTACACCTGCACTGAGCTTGCTCAGCCAGCTGGCAGGTTCCTAGAGCTCCCAGGGCTGCTGCCAACCTACAGAGAAACCCAGCACCTGTGGGGTGAGGGGGGGGCTACTTCCCTTTAAAACCTCAGCCAGCAGAAATGAGCAGCCTTAATGACCAAGAAAAAGGTGTTTGGTCTGTCTATGCTCAACTCTAAGGGTTTGTTTTTAAATTCTCTGTGTTGGTGGTTGGTTTTTTCACTGCCTAACAGAATATATGACACTCCTGTGAAAATATGGGTGGTGGTGTAACTCTACAGACTATCTGCTTTTACAGCTTGGAAAAAAAAAAAGGTTAAACATCAAACCCAGCAGCTTGGAATCATGAAATCAGTCTCAGGAATATTACAAAGCTCCCAGAGTGGAAAACAGGTCTTTTTTTTTTTAAAAAAGGTTTTTTTTCATACTTTTCCTTAAGTTTCTTTGCAAAGAGTGCTCATCTGCTGAGCTTTCCTCTGCTGTGCTTTGGCTCAGACTCATTTCTGCCACAGCTTCTCTGCCACCCATTCTCTTATACTACATTGATCAAAATAAACAAACACCAGAACAACTTTCCCACCCCAAAGTAAAGTCAACTGGCACTAAGAAAAAGCATCATCCTCATGGAAAGCTGCCTTCCTGGGAGGTCTCCATGCTCTAAAATAACCTTTTCTGCAGCCTGAGCAACAGCACAGAGTCACCAGCAGCTGCTAAAGCCACACACAACCTGAAAACCATCAGTCTGTGGGAATTTTACCAGCTACAATATTCAAATGCTTTCAATTTATCTGTTTTCCCCTGGTGACAGCTTTCCCTTTCTCACTACATCCCCTCTGCACCCCTTGGCATCAGCTCTCTAAAGAGAATCTGTCTGCTTACACTGATAAGTCTTTCAAATTAACAACTTCTACCTCAGTTTGCAAAGATTTCCAGGCAATTAAAATTATTTATCCAATTAATTTAAAAAAAGACACAGATAGGAAATTAAAACACACCACAGAACTATTATCCCTTCCCCAAAATGATGCCAGCCTCTCAAAGCTGGCAAGCTGGGATGGCTGTTTGGGATGGTGAGAAGAAAGGGAGAGGTTTAAAAATATTTCCCCTCTCAATTTGAGAAGCATCTTCACCTCCCAGTGATGCTTCTGTCCCAAACTCTGGATTTTTCAACATTTGGCTCTAGAAGCTGGGAGTTTGTTTGGCTTTTTGTAACATATCTGCTTGTCAGTATTACATAGGTAGTGTTTAATATCCAAATATTGATTTGGACCAATTGTCCTTCATTGTGGAGGCAGCAAACCTAAAAATAATACCAACAAGAGCATGGTTTTATCCTGTTTTCTTACAGTTTGCACCAATTTTCATGTCTTGCTGGATGAAAATGTAATGCAGCTCCAAGTGGCTTGTTTCAGGGTTCTTAATATTTCTTTGGCTTGGGATTTTTGTTTGGTTTTTTTTGTTTTTTAAACACACAAGCAGCTTAATTCAGATGTTTATAAACAATAAAGCAATCATCTTACTCTACATTTGGTAGGGAATTGTTTGAGAAAGGGGAAAACAAACAGGGAATGAGATAGGGAATCCCTCTGCCACCTGAAACACAGGTTGGGCTTTAGGGCACAGGAAGATGTGTTTCAGTCACGTGCCATTCACTTGTAGCTACAACCTGGATACAGGAGATTTGAAGACAAGTCCCAGTTCCTTAAAGGCTTAACAAATCTGTTTAAATATGTGGAAAAGATTTGAGGCCTACTTGGGTTGGTCAGTCTGGAAGCAGCTGAAGACATCCTTCAAAGCTCTCGACGACTGGCTTCCTACACTTGTCCTTTTGAGATAATTTACATGGCTCAGATGTTACTTGCATACATGCAGTGATGCACTTAGCAAGGGACACATCAGTCTCACTGCCATAATAAACAAATTATTACACTGTGGGGGGTTTTATTTGGGGTTTGTATTTAAAGATCACAAACATAGATTTGTTTCCCAAAGAGACAAACCAGTTCTTATTTGCCTTAATTAAAGCCTTAGACTCTTCTGCACTGCTTAGGTTTGAAGTAGGAGAGTAACTTAGCAGAAACAGAGCTTTATTCCCTTTTTTCACTCAAGCATTTCCCCTGTTATTGGTATATATCACATTTAAGTCCAACTATAAGCAAATTAAAGTAATACAAGGGTCTCCTTTCTCCCTGGGTCTCCTTTTCTCCATGTGTATTTATAGAATGTAACTACAGAGACTTGCAGTTTATTGAGTAGCCTTTTCTCTGGCTGGGAGGGTTTAGTGGGGTTTTTTTTTCCCCCCATCTTCCCCAAAATTCCAGGAGTAAAACCATCTTATAATAAAGCATAATGATCCAACTCTATAATCACAAAATTAATTCTAAACAAGCAAAGTGTAAAGGCACCACCAGCTGCATTTATCATCTTCTACCCACAAAAGTCTCTGATTTATCTGTTTTTTTAACTGCTTGAGGTACTTCCAACAGATACTACAGTAAAAGCAGCAAGAATCTATGATTTTATCATCTTCTACCCACAAAAGTCTCTGATTTATCTGTTTTTTTAACTGCTTGAGGTACTTCCAACAGATACTACAGCAAAAGCAGCAAGAATGTCTATGATCACCACCTTTTGGAACAGCCTTCAAAAAAATGGTAAAGGAAAACAAGTCAAAGGAGTACAACCTGCAATGACTGGTGACACTTGAGTGGTCTGCCCTGTAACAGCTTTGCTATTGATTGGTTTTGCAAAGATCAGCTTGGTGATCACTGGCCCAGAGGTTGGGGTTCGGGTCTTCTTCGCAATCTGAAAGATGGAGGAATAACAGATCTAAAGTAACTTGAGAGTTCTGCAGCTAAAGTAGTGTCTTCTTGAGTAGAAAGGAAAGTAAGGGCAATACTCACACACATCATTAGAAGAACAATGGTTTCTCTCTCCCATCTCACCTCCATTTCTCACTATGGAGAGGACCAGGGTATCATCCGTACCACTTCAGAACAACCACCACTAAAGCAGCACAGCCAAATCCCAGGGGGTGGAAGGGACCTCCAGAGAGCATTGAGTCCAACCCCCCCAACCCCACACAGCTTTTTCTTCCTGTCAGATATCTCTCTGCAAACATCCTTCATCTTCAAGATGCTGAAATTATTTCTAACATGCCATGGGTCCACATAAAAGTGTTAAAATTAAACACACAACTCTCAATATTTGAAATTCTAAACAGAATTACTTCTTCAGCCAACCATGACAAAACTTGTTCCTTCAGTGATTTGACCACGACAGCCAATGCTCTCAAACATCTCTTGAGCTATTCAGACAGAGCAGCACACTTTTGCCCTGCAAATGGGGAAAGAGTCTTCTGCAGCAGTTCTCAAACAACCATGCAGATCATCAGCCCCAAAAAGTTCTGGGTACTCACTAAGAACCAATCAGTTGACTCCATCTAGGTACAAGGGGATCTTTCTCCTTGTGTGAGTCAGTCTCCTGAAACTCAGCTGGACCAGGAATGTGTATGTGCAATTCATGGAGAGCAATCACTTCAACTTGAAATCTTTATCAGCAGGGGTTTGTAGCCTGAAAAGCCTTAGAAGAAGAGTTTTTCCCCCCTTTTCCACACTGACCTGAAGTTAACTACTGCACCCATCCATCCACACAGCTTCCACACACCAGCATCCAGCTAATGAACAGCTCAAGAGGTCGACTTCTTTCATAGTCTATTGTAACCTACTGACTACAGAGGCCACCAGCACATGTAGACTGTCACTAGGACCCTCCCTGAGCCCAAGAGAGCACCCTGGGAAGTATTACTGAAGCCCACACACCCACCATCAGCTCAGGCCCACACTGCCTCTTCTCTGCCACACTCCCAGCCACATCTCATGGGCACCAGGCACCAACACCAGCAATTCCAGAGACGTGACACTGGTATCCATGTGGGAAGCCACCTTTCAAAGGCACAGTAGCTAGCTGGAGAATCTCACTGATGTCCAAGGATATGGAGATGACAGCTCCTTTCAACAGCCTGAAAAGGCCCTGAGTGATGAAATGAAGCTGAGGAGGCTGAATGTTCTTGTTTCCTACACAAAACCCTATTTACAGAATTTCCTGACTGAAAACACAACCTTGCCACAGAGCAACACCAAAACATTCAGTACTACATAACAAATCCCTCAGCTGCCCCACAAAAAGCACATGCATTGCTGTTTCAGGTCCCAACACTTGTGGCATGGCCAGGGATGCCAGAGCTCCCCCCTGCCATGGCACTGGAGCCCTCCAGTCCCCCAGGAAAGCAAACAGTGACTCTGTGCCCAGCCAAGAGATGCCAGCTCTGAGCAACTCTGGAAAACAAAACTCATCTAAAAGAAGCCATACAAGTGCTCTCCAGAGGAAACCTCCACCTCAGACCACTGGCAGGTCATCTGCTGCACCCAGGCCACACCAGCTGCTTTAGAGGTGCCACACAATAATCAATGCTTAACAATGGAACAGAGATGGAAAAAACCAAAACCCTGTTCTTTTTGGAGCTCTATCAACTAAACCCTTGAAACTTTAAGTTGTATGAAGAAAGAAGCTCCATTCACAGCCCCAGTTAGAAATTTAACTCACAGGCAGTTCATCATTTCAGGGATTCAGGTCTCTTGGCTCACACCCCTCTGATGGAGGAGTGGGCATTTCAGCACTAGATTCTTTGGTAGATTTGCAAACATCACAATTTCTGATAAATCCCCACATTTCAGCACCTTGATTTGAGATTTCCATTCTGCTGAAACTCATCTTACCCTGCCATGAGGTTTTATTGTAACTCAACTTTACCTCTCTGAAGTGAGGGCAAAGTCTGGCTCAGAACATGACTGAGACCCATCAGGAACAGCCAGCTCTAGACAACAGGAGGCATTTCCCAGTAGCAGTCAATAAATGAGCTTAAATGACTTAAATGAACACATGCAAAATAATAACTACCTGTTAACATGAAGTATTTAAAGAAAAGGGAAAAATCAAACTGTAGTTGGCCAAGAGAAGTAGCCCTGCTTCCCTCAGGCTCAATGTGCAGCATCCTCCTCAGATAAAGCCCCCACCAAGCTTTTTGGGTGGACTCTTTGTCTACAAAGAAAGTCTAACAAAGAGGTGAATGCCCTCAGGGCTCAGGAAACAGGCAGAACTCAGCCAGGGTTGGTTATGGGTGAGGAACATCCCTTGGTCCCAAGCACAGGCAGTGCTTTCCTTGCTGCTTTTTGGAGGTGTGTGTCACTGGGAGCTTCTGCACCCCAGCCATCTGTGAAAGCCTTCCAGGCACCAGTGGGAAACTCACTGCCCATTTCAGTAGAGACTGGAGGAGCCAGAGGAAATAATCAAGATGACAGACTGTCCCTTTGATGCTGCAGAAGAGGACAGTTCTCTGGAGCCCTCTGCCATTGCCTGTACTCATCAGGAGAAGCTCAGCCTATGTAAGCCAAGCATGCTCTTTAGAGTTAGACCACAAAAATATTTCCTGGAGCAATATGCTCTTCCATAAGAAAATGATTATACTGAGAAGCACATACCAACCCATCCCCCTACAGAAGTGATTTATCCACAAGTATCTTTATTAAAAGGGTCAATTCATGTCTCCCTCACCACTCTCCACTAAATCAAGAGGAACTAGCAAGTTTCTATGGCTGGACTTTGGTTTCAGCTGCCAAACAGTTCTCTTTGTCCAGAAGAAGGCACGTGCATACTTCACATTTACTGCTAGATGGAATACCCACATAGTCAGCTACCACAGAGGAGCTAACATACTGTAAGCCTACTCTCTAGATGACCTCATGGGAACTTGTCCATGTAGCCACACCCTGTGTAATTTATAGCTGGCATAACATGAAAAAGCATGGACTCTGGGAGAACAGGATACTTAGAGAGGGTGAAGACACTGAGCTAGGACTCATACATCCCTCTGATACTTCAGTCATTTCCTACACGGGAAAGCACTGGCTGGGAAGTGCTAATGTAGCCACCTTCCCTGCAGTATGTACTTAGATCCAACTGCATGTTGCCTTCTTGCTTCTCCTTCTACTTCTTCCTCCCCTTACAGGAAAAAAGGGGTGCCAGGTGTTAATGAGCCCATCTATTCTGCAAAGGTTTAGTTAAAAAGAGACCACCACAAACCAAACTTACTCAAACTGCAAGTAACCAGATTTAGAATCACAGAATGCTCTGGGTTAGAAGGGACCTCAAGGATCAGAGCTCCAACCCCCTGCCACAGGCAGGGACACCAACCTCCAGGCCTGGAGCTACACAAGGTTGCCCAGGGCCCCAGCCAACCTGGCCTGCAACACCTCCAGGGATGGGGCACCCACCCCCTCTCTGGGCAGCCCCTTCCAGCCCCTCACCACTCTCTCTGCACAGAACTTCCCCCCAATCTCTCCTCTCACCCTTCCCTCCTCCAGCTTCACTCCATCCCCCTTGTCCTGCCAGTCTCTGCCCTGGAACAAGCTGATTCCCCTCCTGTGTCTCTGCTCCCTTCAGGTACCCTCAGGGTGCACATCTATTTGCAGACACACTCCCTTAGGGTGCAAGTCTATTTGTAGCAGCTTCTCCTAAGGAACTGTAGAGTTCAGACAAACAGGGGTGCTCAATCAAGTATTTCAGTGGCTGATGGCACAGGTCATCTCAGGCAAGCAAAAGCACATCACAGCTCAGTCATTCTCCTCAGTTTTCCACAGCTGTCATCTGGCCAAGGAACAGGAACTGATCCACTCAAACATTCCTATGCTAAGTCAAGAGCAGAGGCTTTTTGGGAAGCTATAATGACAATCATTTCATTAATGATCAAAGTACAGAAATGCAAGTCACTTAAAAATGTATACTTCAAACAGCCCTTCTGAAGCATGTTTTTCATGGGTATGATGTAGCAACTGAAGGGGAGAAAGCAGAAATTGGTGCAGGGATCATCTGTGGCTTTAAAACAAACCCTCTTGAGGGATGCTCAGCTTAATGTCTTACTTCATTTAGACTCTTAAGTATTTTTCCATCATAACCTGCATCAAGTTCTGCTTTTCCATTACTTTCTGCTTCACTGCCAACCAGAACAAGGTCACTTCCATTGAGTTCTGCTGTATACCAGATGAAAATCAGACCCTTTGCATCACCACCCAAGTCTTTTCAACACATCTGCAGATCCCAAAAGATTGCCTGTGGTTTCAAATTATCTCAAGATCCACATCAAAGATCAGGAATGAGACCCTGAAGTATCCACCTTATGACAGCATCTAGTCTTAACTAGATTTGAGGCAGAGAAGATAGAGCTTTTGGTTGTTTTTCAAACACAGGAAGGTTTATGCAGACTGTTTCTTTCAGCAAACTAAATATAATAGGGAAAAGCTACTCTTTCATAAAGGAGTAAAGCAGCATACACTTTGAATAAACACATCAGGCACAGGGTTCAAGTCAGCCTTCCTGAAAGCATGTAGAATTAATCTTTATAAAATTAAAACAATGGGGAAATAATCTTCCATTTACTGACTTTTAATAGCTAGTGTGCTTTCTCTGAGGCAAACCTTAAGTTTCTAGACAGCAGGAAAAGGTGAAGAGCATAAACCAGTCAATGCATCCACAGATGAAAGCAAGGGCTGAGAGCAGTGTTGTAGCTTTTAATATGAGGAATAAATGCAAAGGCTGAGAGCAAACCAGTGAAGAAAACAGGCAACAGTTGCAGCAATAAAATGAATTTTTAAAGTGTTTTGGCATAAGTCACTTTACCTGCACAGTTTTTAATTGCTGGGTCTGCAAAACAGAAGGCTGGGCTGCAGTGTTTATCAGCTGACTTCCTTGTGTCAAAGCAGAGACACCAACAACAGGTTTCACTTCTGACCGACCCCCAATAACGACTTTGATCTGTTGGCCTTGTACCTTGGAGTCTCCACCTTGGGCTTGGGATGCAGCCTTCTGTGCCTGTGGGAGCTGGCCATGGGGTAATGCTAAAACAATAGGCTGGCCAGACTTGCCCAGAGTTGTTACAATTAGCTTTTGCCCATCTGGTTTAATACTCTGATTGCCTATTTTAATATCAGCAGTCTTGTTCAGAATGATTTGATTGGCTGATATAGTCACAGGGGTCTGAGCACCAAGTTTGTGGAGGCCACTTGGGAAGGGAGGCTTCACTACTGCAGTCACCTCCGTTTTGGGGGTTGTGGTGTTGACTGTGGCGTCCCCTGAGTGATTGCTGGGTGCAGTCACTGTGTCTGTGGTGACTGAGGCAGCAGTTGGAGCTGAGGAATCGCTGGTGGAGCTGATGTTCACTATTTCTTCCAGTTCTGTTTCCATGGGAATAGAATCTCCCATGGGCGATGACACGATAACCGCCTCGATGCTGTCATCTTCCACCAGAGTTATACCAGTGTCCATGATCTCCTCAGGGAGCAAGCTGTTGACTTCTGCTGAAACCACCTCCATTGTAGCAGTGGTGACCAGATCAGGAACTGAAAGAATATTTTAAAAAGTTATTGGTTTCCAGAAACCCCACTTTTCCAAAGCTTTCTGAATAATATTACCAAAGAAGAACACACAGCATCAGCATTTTTTTCAGACTGAAGGTACTGTGCATGCACAGGAGAGATATCATAAAAAACTGTTATCAAACCACAACACATTAAGCTGAATTTACTCCCAGTTAGAATTTACATGAAACCCCTTCAACATTATCCACTGAAGTCAAACCAAGGCACTGAACTGCTGTGGATTACCTGTCTGCTCCTGACAGCACCACGGTGCATGAAGCAGCAGGGCTTCTCCAACTGCTTCCCCACCTGCCCAAGATACAGGGGCCTTGTTCAGAGACATTTAAGTTTACCAAAATAAAAAGCAAGAATTAAACTACTTGGGATTAGGTTCAAGAAGGCCAAGGGCAGAGTGCTGCCCATGGGACACCCCAACCCCAAGCAGGGCTCCAGGCTGGGGCAGAGCGGCTGGAGAGCTGCTGGGGAGAAGGACCTGGGGGTGTTGGGTGACTGGGGCTGAACAGGAGCCAGCAGTGTGCCCGGGGGGCCAAGGAGGCCAAGGGCACCCTGGCTTGTGTCAGAGCCAGCGTGGTCAGCAGGGCTGGGGAGGGGATTGTGCCCCTGGGCTGGGCACTGGGGAGGCTGCACCTCGAGTGCTGGGTCCAGTTCTGGGCCCCTCACTCCAAGAAGGACATGGAGGTGCTGGAGCGAGTCCAGAGAAGGGCAACCAGGCTGGGGAAGGGGCTGGAGGGCAAATCCTCTGAGGAGCAGCTGAGGGAGCTGGGGGTGTTCAGCCTGGGGGAGAGGAGGCTGAGGGGAGACCTTCTCCCCACCTCCCCTGCCCTGCCAGGAGGGTGCAGAGAGGTGGGCGAGGGTCTCTGCAGCCAGGGGACAGGAGATGGGACGAGGGGCAATGGGCTCAAGCTGCCCCAGGGCAGGGTCAGCTCAGCTGGGAGGGCAAAGTTCTTCCCTGGCAGAGTTGTGGGGCTGTGGCACAGGCTGCCCAGGGAGGGGGCTGAGTCCCCACCCCTGGGGGTGTTTAACAGAGGGGAGATGAGGGACTGAGAGCTCTGGGTCAGCACAGGACAGGGACGGTTGGACTCCAGGGGCTTCAAGAACTATTTTCAACCTTGTGATTCTTTAAAAAAAAATAAAATCTAACAGCTGATACTGGCTTTTCTCATGCATGCCAACATTGATTAGAAGGCTATCTTGCCTCAAGAGCAGTGTTACCCATATGAGACGTAACGAGTTTATTTTTGCCAAATCCTCATTTTGGGAGCCTCAAAAATACAAACAGCTATTGAGCAATAGGCTTTCACAGACTCCATCAACAGCCCACCTACCCCAGGACCAAGCCAAAACCCTGTTTTTCCAGATAAACAGATCATTCCTTGATGCTGGCTGTGAGCAGAGCAGCTCAATACCCCCGCCGTACCCACAAGAAAATGTAACACCCAAATTTATCATGTGAAACATGTCCTAAGCACAAAAAAACCCCAACACGATGAGATTCAAAGCCAGAGTGAGTTCCTATTTGAAAAACCTTTAAGTCTCTGCTGGAAATGGTCACCATTGGAGCCTGAAAACAGGTGAGTTTAACACAGTATTAGCACACGGGAGAAGTACACTGCCCTGGGTACATGTACACACTCTGGAAGTTTGTCATGAGCTCAAGGAGACAGGATCCTTGCAAATCCAGTTTCCTAGTTGCTAGGAAAAGCAGAGCTGGGTTATTCATGCTGAGCTACACTCATCACTGGGGAACTGTGCTGCTAAACCCACTGACCAAAGAAATGCCAAGGTGCCCCAGGTTCTCCAGAGTCACTGCAGTTCTGTTTGGCTCAGCAGTTAACTACAGACCAGCTGCATTCAGAAAGATGGGGGAAAAAAAACCCCTGCTGTAATCTACTTTTTGTCTGTGCTGAGCTCAGGAGGGTGTGCTGGAACAGTCCATGTGCCCCCCACCACGAAGATGAAGGCATGAAGGGTGCCATCCCAATTCTCCTCACCCCCAGAGTACAAGCCTTATCCAACTGCCACGATACTCAAGGAGTCCCAGCAGCAGCAGAACTCGTTCAGATGACTGAGGGTCAAACTCAGACAGAGTTCACTTATTGGCAGGCATTTAGAGGTACAGATATCTGATGTCACAGCCAGAAATACCTCCCAAAGGAATGCCACCACCACCACTTGCAGCGATGCCAGCCCTGCTAACTAGTGCTACACCAAACAGCTCACTCCTAAGGACATGGTAGTAGTAGTAGGAGTATCACGTTGCTGTCTTAAAGTCAAATTGGTTAACTGCATCCAAGATGACCCAAGACCAGGAATAGTAAATGCAGGCTGTCTCAGCATGTGTTGAGGCCACAAGCTCTCCTCCTGAGCTGTGTGGCTTTGCTGTCTTCTCATCAACCTGCACAGGCGTGCATCTTAGCTCATACACCTTCCAACTATGTTGGACAACACTTCCCACCTCCCTCACCATGCTGTTGTAGTCTAAGAAGCACAAGCTGAAACGTTGACTTCCATGTCACTCTGAAGATGAGTGAGGATAAGCAAGCTGATGGCAAATCTGCTTCTGGAGGACTACTTACTGCCCTTTAAGAGTCTAATCCAGAAAGCACCAAAGAGCAAAGGCATTGCTGTCACCCATGGAACAGCACAGTGTTCCACAGAGGTAAAAGAACATTGATACTTGTGTATTTTTCAAGTGTCCAGGCTAAGAAGGCAGAAAGGAGAAGTCATTGGGATAGCCACTTATCTTCTCTTTACCAACAGATGGATGCTGTCAACCACAGAGGGAGATTCTGTGCACATCTGTACACTCTCTTTCTCTCTGAAATAGAAGTGCTGAAGGTCACTTTATGGCAGTAAGGTTAAAGTCTTAAACACTGTTTGTTTAGCACACACCTTCCTTAAAGCAGCTTTCCAGGAAAAAGACCTGGAAATAACATCCATCGCAGCAGAAGACTTCAGAGCAGTTCAGTTTGCTTTCTGTAACTGGAAAACCCCCCCAATCTTCTACTTACATAGAATCATAGAATGGTCTGGGTTGGAAGGGACCCCAAGGATCATAGAGCTCCAACCCCCCTGCCACAGGCAGGGCCACCAACCTCCAGGCCTGGAGCTATACAAGGTTGCCCAGGGTCCCAGCCACCCTGGCCTGCAACACCCCCAGGGACTTTCAAGTAGAGTTTCATGCAAACTAAAAATAAAATGGAACCCAAAAATCAGAACATCTCCCTTCACCCTTCCCTTGGCTTGCACACCAGTTTCAGTCCTTTCCACAACATGTAGTAGCATAAGAGCTGAAAAACAAAACAGCAGAGCTGTTCCTATGAGCATCAAACACATGCTGGAGGAGTTTGCTGCCACGAACACTCTCTTTGGGTGTGTAGATTACAGGGCCTATACAGTTAATGAAGCATTTCATACTCTGTGGTGAGACCTAAAATAACTTCAAACTATTTTACTGTCTGCAGCATTTAGCAGGTCAAAATTAAAGTATTAAAACTCTGAAGTTAAAATATACATGTAGTGAACTTCACCTGACTGATAAAAAGCCTTAACTAGGAAGAGTACTAATCCCTAGGCCTGAGAAAGGCAGATTCCAGTCCTTAAACACAGCTGGAAATAAAGGTTTTGCTTTCCTAATTCCAGGCACCTCTTGAGCGTGGGGCTACAGGAGAATTCAGAACACACAGTGATATGGGGTGATGGTTTTAAACTAGAAAAGGGGAGATTAAGGTTGGGTGTTAGGAAAAAGTTCTTTAATATGAGAGGGGTGGATCACTGGAACGGTTTGCCCAGAGACATAGCGTAGGCCTCATCCCTGGAGACATTCAACTGGGGACTGTGGTGGATGAGAGACTTAACATGAGCCAGCAGTGGCTCTTGCAGCTGGCAAGGCCAATGGGATCCTGGGCTCCATCAGCAGAGGGGTGGCAGCAGGGACAGGGAGGGGATTGTCCCTCTCTGCTCTGCCCTCCTGAGGCCCCAGCTGGAGTCCTGTGTCCAGAGCTGGGGCCCCCAATGCCAGAGAGATGTGGGGCTGTTGGAGAGGGGTCAGAGGAGCCCC
>VZTU01034037.1:16892-27724 GCA_013400835.1 Zapornia atra | reverse complement strand
GTGGAGGTTTCTGCTGGAACAGATGTGGCTGTGGTTGTGGTGGTGCTCTGTGCGGTGTTGCTGGCAGTGCTACTGACTGCTGAGATGGGTACTGTTGGTGTGGTTGGGGTGACAGTGGTCTTTTCTCTTGGAGATGGAGAAGTCTTGGAGGTGCTGGCCCAGCTGGTAGTAGTGATGATGGTTGTACCTTGTGTTGGCAGTTCAGTGGTTCTAGGGACAACTGAGGTGCCAGTAGTAGTTGTCATTGCTGGCTGGGGGGTGGTGGAGGCAGTAGTTGTTAATAATGTCGTCTGGGTTTCCACAGTGGTGATTTCTGCTGGAGTTGACCCGTTCTGGGTACCTTTTGTTGAGACAGGTGTTGTTTTTGCCGTAACTGAAGTCTCTGTCAGAGGAGTTGTGCTTTCTCTGGCTGTTGGTGATACAGTCGGGACTTCAGTTCTTTGTGCTTCAGTTTCTTTTTTTTGCGTTGTTGGTATTATTGTCTGTAATGTAAATGGTGTTGATTTTATAGCAGTTGTGAGTTCTTCTGATTCTCTTGGTGTGGTAGTTTGAATTTCGGAACATGACATGTAGCTGCAGCATGATACTCTGATCTCATAATTATAGCAGTACTTGGATTGTTGGTCTTTGTTATTGCATATTAATCCTTCGCTTTGACTACATTGTACCGTCTGGTTGAGGTTAGTTATTTCTATATCTGGATGTTCTTTTGCTCTGCATTGAACACTTCTTGGGTTATTACACACACTGTATCCTTTTTCTCTGAGTTTTGCAAATGTTTCATAATCTCCACTGTCCTCTCTCTTTTCAGGCTGTGTGCTATCATACCAATCTGACCACGTGCATACATTCTTGACACACACAGTTGTCACTGGTGTTGTGGTTGCCATTTCTGTAATTAAAAGGAAGAAACATAAGACTTGTCTGTTCTTAAAGGAAGTTCCAGGGAAAAAATAGTTAATCTTCCATATATTTTAATGTTGTATGTAAAATTATATACATTAATATACTATTTCAATGAACTTATTTGTCAGTCTTCAATTTAAATTCTAAGGTAGGTTTTGATCTCATGACTATATTATTTTTCTATTGGTAAATTGTGTGACGTTTATTAAAAAATTGTAGTTAACTATAGCTAATATGCTATAGGTATGAATGCTTTGTGTGAAATGCCAATGCATAGAATAATGTGATGTCAGGTGTGGTAAGTAAGAGGAAGTTTTATTCCCCTGGGTTTTATTTATACTCTGCTGCAAAACCACACAGGTTTAAAATATTTTTACAGGCTAATAACTTTTAACTTTAATATCTTAATGTATACCTATAAATATAAATAACATCCCATGATCTCTGGAGGTCCCTTCCAACCCCTACAATTCTGTGTATCTGTAATACATGCACTTTATATAGAATACATTATAATATAGAATACACATATGAAATATATATGAGAGATATATATAATCAAATAAGTATTTTATATTCATTTCCATAATATTAACTTTCATATTCTTAGCATTTTGAAGATAACTGTGTGGAATATATACCACTTTCCTCATACAAGCATTACTTAATAGAGGACTTAACGTTGAATAGCTCTTGCTGTAGTACAGTATAATTTTATGGAAATATTTCTTATGTATTCTCAGAATTGCATGGTGAATATAATGAATTAACTGCAGCAATAATGTAAAAGTGTATTGCATGAGTAGAAGAAAACCATAGTTTGGTTATTTAATACAGTTAGGAAAGGTTCCAAAGAATGGTTTTAAGTAATTTGAGCATTCCTTCAAGCCAGACTTCTTAAGTTTGTACTAATGTGGTCAGGAATTTAAAAAAATGACAGTAATTGTCTTGTGTTTTCATGTTTGTCTAGTTCTACTGGTCTTGTTTGCAAGGAAATGAGGAAATTCTCCAGGATGTGATGCATGATATTGCTTTTTTTTCCCCTAGAAAACCATGATGAGAGAGTGAAGACTGAGTTTGTAAGAAATGCTGTACTAATTTCTACCATTGATTATTGTCTTTAGCAACTGAACCTGCTGTATGAATTGGTGGCTCCAGCAGAAGTCAATGGTATCAAGTAAAATTATATGCCATTAACTGATGAAAAGGTCCTCCCTATCTGAAAATTTTCTGTCCCTCCCAGAGTTTTTTCAGTTATTAAAGAGTATTTATGTATACCTGAGGCAGTAGTTGCAGGCTGACTTGTAGAAAATGCAAATGGAGTTGTTGCAAAGATGCCACATTTAAAGATATTTCTGTTTATTGTTCCATTGACGTCACATGTTGCACTGAAACACCATCCAGTTCCATCTGTGGTGTTGTAGATGAGTTCACCATATTTATAGCTGGTCCCTTCATACGTGCAATAGCATGCTGTAATTTAGAAGTTTATTGTCAGCCATCTATGAAAAGGTAATATCCAGTATTTAATTTTCTTATTAATTCTTCTTAGCTACCTTACCTCTATCATCAAACTTGCACTGTAAACCTTCCGATGTGCATTCACTGAAACAAAAAACATAAGAATCCACATATTTTTTATTATGAGGTACTTTTATTATTCATCTTTATCCCAGATAGTAATATCAAAAGAAGCTATCATTTATTTGTGTGTCTTCCTTGAGTGTCCAGTTCATGTTTACTATTTTCCAAAATCTTTATATCAAACCCAAAGTGAAAAATATTATGCAAAGCTACAGGTACAAGTCTTAAGGAAGACTTTCCTCCTTTCATCCTTGTCATTTTCCTTGTACTTGCAATCTTTTTGTACTACAAAGCAGGCTAAAAAGGCAAAGAGTCTAAATACTACAAGTAGAATAAGACTATAATAAAATCCTTGGCCCCTATTAGGTATCTATACTCCTGGAACAGTATTTTTCCTGACATATGAGAATGGTAAATAGAGAAAGTCTGGTCATAAAGGATTTACTGTTCCGGTCATATCTTTATGCTGAGGGTTTACAACATAACCAGGAACAAATTCAACAGAACATAAAATCACGGAAGAACTTCTTACTACTAATATGCTAAGAAAACTAACATTAGATGGTAAGGTACTATTTTTACACAGGCAATATAAACTAGTCCTGTCATGTAACTAGAACATGTGATTTCCCACTGCTGATTTTGTTGGTTTTCCTTGTACATGATTAGGCTGGCATGTTAAGTCTTACCATAATTGACATTCATCCCGTCTATATATCTTTCCATCTTCATTATCATAACAGTCACAGAGACTGACACACTTCATCTCATCCTCATTAAAATATGGCTTGTCTGCTGGGCAGTTAGGGTAGCAGCCTGAAGGAAAAGAGCATAGAGAAGGTAGAAAGGTGAGAATGACATAGTCAGCACAGGTTTTATCTGTGCAGAACATATTTGTTTTTACTAGTCAGAATTTTTACTAGTTAATTTTTCCAGTGATTCTAGCAAGTAATGCACAGTACTAGCACCAGTAGAGCCCACCAACATGAACCCAAGGTGTTTTTGACTCCAATTTCCATACTCTGCCTCCATTCATGTAGATACAAGGATGTTGAAGAGAATTGAATGGTGCAAATGCAGCTGATGAGGGAAATGCGCTCCATTAAAGATCATTAAAAATATACTAAAATGTACCTACTTAAAGGCACTTGCGGCTCTTTTTACCTTCTAAACCTGCCAAGTTATGGAGGCATTTTCCACTTGGGTTCCTACAGGTCTTCATACAGGAGGCTCCACAAGGCTTATAATGCCATTCACATTCTCCTTGTTGATTGTAGTAGTCACAAAACAGGGCTAAGGAGAAACAGAAGTTTGGATACATTCATAAAAAGAAAAAAAGAGGGCTTTTTTCCTCATGTCTGTTCATCGTATATCTCTGCAATGCAGCTTGAACAGTCTTGAAAACCATGAATGGTGGAACTCTGTGACCATCAAAACAGCATAGTGTAAAAAGTCTGCATAGTGAGATTATAATGCAAATGTATAAGATATGCGGAGTGTTTGTTGAAGACATCAGCAAGGCACTGTACATTTAACTACACTCTCAGAATAAGTGTTCATGACATAAAACTCACGACAGATTGATGGGGTTCTCCAGGCTATGCAGACACCAACTTCACTACATGCTTGAGCATAGGCAGCAACTGCTGTACAAAAGCAATCACAGTCTCCTCCAGTGTCACATGCACAAGCATCTGTCACACATGCTTGGTAATATTGTGTTGGGTCAACCTGTTGTTAAAAAACACTGTCATAGTAAGCATCCTGCATTCTAAATACCCTTTAAAATTTCAGAAGAAAGGCCTACATAAGTTTGGGGTTTTTTTATATATACACTGTTATGTAACATCAGAAGTGATGCCAGACGATACATCCAAGTAATGTATTGCCAGATTTTTAGGCACTCATACTTGTACCCAGTGGAAGATTAGACTTATGTTCCAAGTAATATTAGGCAACTGCATTCGGAAATTAAGGTCTCTGCTAGTGGAAAGAACAAAGATAACAGGAAGAGTTACCCTACACTCAGCATTAGATAAAGGCTATGCTCATACTTCCTTATTATTTAATTGAGTTTGTGTTCTGTATGTGAAAATTTTTATTCAAATCACACGACAAGAAAATCCCTTGAAATCAGAAAATTATTATTCTTTTGTAATAGGTCAATATTTCCTATGAAATAAATACCCTTTAATTTCTTACAGGTAGGTATTATAAATCTGTCCCATTGAGCAGGATTCAGATTGAAGTTTTCCTGACACAATTCAATGTGCTAATGAATTAGGCATACATGTTAAAATGTGTGAGGCTAGCACCTTCAATAATACGTAGAATTAGTCTTCACAGAGTAAACTTCTGTTCTGGTAATACCTGAAAGTGACAAGCAGCAAAGACGTTGCTGTTGATAATGCTACATTGTTTCTCTGACCAGGACTTTCGATAAGGGTTGGTAGAACATGGGTCCTTTATGCTGTAAGCATCAGGACATGTAGAGGATACTTTCCAGCTGTTTCCGAACTCTAGGACATTCTCTACAACAGACTGACTCCTTGTAGTAAAGTCATTGATGCCATTGCCATCATAATTTCCACAGAGACCACAGATCTGGCCCTGCAAAAGGAAATAAATAAATAAAATAATAGATGTGAGAAAACATCAAAAAACATCTGAGACCGAAAGAATAGTTGAAATTCAGCTCTTACAACCATGTCATTCCATTCTAACATTCCTGAGCATCTTTATCGTTTGCATCCTCAGCAACAGAATATGACCACTAAGGCTAGAGTGACTCTTTTCTTGACTCTTCTTTTAAATCTGAGCAATAACACCATATTTGTCATTGTACCCTTCTGTCTTTTGGGTATGTCTCAACAAGGAAATGAGGACTCGCAGTTAGTGAACTAAGCTTTTCATTGCTTATTTTATACAATAGATGTACCTATTAAAAAACAGCCTTACAACGCTGTTACAAATACTACCTGTACAACCACATACTTTACNNNNACATACTTTACTCATCCAGCTTTTACTGTTATGACTATTATGTCATTTTCCTTGCACGTTCAGAGATATCCCTCATTCTAAATTTATGGAACTGTAAAACTGTGATAGGCTACAATAATAGATATGGTTTTTCGATTAATCTAAGGTACCAACTTTCCATATTACCACTATTTTTATGAAGTGTCAGTGGGTGAGGCAGAACCTATGATAATGAAATAAATTTGTATATCTATTTCTATATTACACTTAATTAATATACCCAATCAAAACATCAATTTGGTATGCAACAAGATAGAAAATTCCTAATTTACTCAATTTTTTAGTACTTATGTATTATAAGCTAGGAGAACTATGACAACAGGAATACATTTTCCTTATCAGCTGTGTAGATACGTGCCTGAAATATACATGGTAGCATTTTACAAAAGGCTTTAACTCATCATAGTTCACTTCCTTGTTCTTCAAGTAAGAAAATTTGATTTATCAATGAGAGCTGGAAATGATGGATTACTTTCAAGATCAAGACTACTCAATTGATTTTATACATGTAGCTATGTAATATTAAGAAGGTCTGATAACCTTTACCAAGGTTGCATGGGTAATTTTGAAGTCAAGTCCAAAAAAGCAGTTTGCCAACGGAAGTTCTGTCAGACTACGTAGGCACCGAAAGCTGCCTTCATAGCTAAGAACTGCAGCAGGATGATGACATGGCTTCCTGGGGCACCAGAAGAATTAAAACCAACATGGGATGTCCTGAAGGAATGCTAGAGACATCACCAATTTGGTATCTTGTCAGGGTTTCAACAAATGTGGACTGTAAGTTGTTCTTTAACTCCTAGTTTCGCACCTTAAAATCAGGACTGAGCTTGATGAAGATGCTGGTTTTCTTGTCCCACATGAGGATCAGTCCACTTGTGGTCTCAATTACCAAGTAGATACCCATATAGCGGACTGTGTATGGCACCTCATCATTTTGTCCTCTCTTTATGACACTAAAACGCTCCTCATAAAGTATCAGTTCATAGCTCTGAAACAGGAGGAAAAGGTGATTAGCTGTAATTTGTGATTAGCTGCAGCTGTACACTTAAACATATTTTTCTGATTTTTTTTATGGTACTGCAGATAGTTTATATAATGAAAACAATCTAAAGGCATAAATCAAAACTACATTGTTCAAATCTCAGGTTCCTGGAACTGTGGTAAAAAGGTATTTTGAATGGTCTAGGTCAAAAAAAGGTGTTTGGTTAGGCAGGGAGAAACTGCATTGCACAGAGTAAAATAAGCTGGTGACATGATAGGCTAATTTTTTGCTAAAGACGATTTTCCATTAGAATGGTAGTTTGCCCAAGAATGGTGTAAGTTAGGGTAGGAAATTGAAAAGACAGAAAGCTGGACACCACTAACAAATATCTCACTTGAACCTTATTTAAGCTTAATTTAAGTGTTGATTTGCTTTTAAAAATATTTTTCCAACTTCCTTGAGGCAATGGATATCTAGGCTTCTCTTAAGCCCTAGACAGATACAGAATGGAAGTGGTCTGTTTGTAAAACCTTCTTACCTCTAAGAAAACTTTGATAGATTTTGAGCAAGTTGTCCCAGTGTTGCCACAGGGAATATTTTCAGTGACAACCCTGAAGGTCACATTGGCTGTGTCACTCTTCCCACAGTGGTCCTGGGTAGAGAATAAAATATAAAAGTATTTTCTTTTTGTAAATACAATACAGGTTACGTCTCATCTACTACTGCTAATTATCAGTACCTGGACTAAAGTATATTCACAGTTTCCATTGAAACTGAATCTTCTGTCATCAAAGGTATTGTAATGACCATCTCCATAAACAGCACAAGTGCCCAGACATTCATCTTGGGTGCATTCCCACTTCCTATTCTTGCAGACACTAGAAAGAGAATAAAGCATTTCAATAACAAAGCAACCCACTGTTTCTTGTGGACAAACTCAACAACGTAGATTTGGTAACTCATTCCTGGTAAACACTATATTGTTTCTGGAGTTAAAATAGTTTTTAACATTTTTCATGTAAAGAATGAAAGCAAAGTTCTTTTCTGCTCCTTCTTTTCTGCATTAACTGCAAAATAGGATAATACTTAATGAACACTGTAGCCCCAAAGTTTTTATCCAATTCCGTGCCCTGGCCATCTGCCTACATCAGAAGGAAACCTGCTCATACTGTTTAATCCAAAAAGAAAAGGTCCATCAATTGATGAAATGTGCAATCCAAATTGCTGCTGTACTATTTAAGATCTTTGGAAATGTGAATGATGAAGACAGGAATGCTACTTGTGAGGAAATATTTACCAGGTGTTACAGTCAACGTTGATCTTTTCCCCAGGCTGATACATGGCTTCATTGTGAATACATGGACAGTCTTCTTCAGGAATACAGTCACCACTCCCGTCTAACACAAGCCCAGCTGGGCACACACAGCCAGATATACATTGTGTGCTATACTGGAAAAGTCAAGATGAAGATATAATTTTCAGAACAAAATAATCACAATAGAAAAAGGAAGATTAAATTCTCAAAAAAGTCTTTATGTGGTCTTTTTGCTGCCCAGTTTAGAATGGGAGAGGACTACAAGCTATTTATAGGACAATGGAACAAAAAAGAAGTTATTAGGCATTGATTTAATAGAATATAAATATGTTAAAGATAAATGTTTTACGTATGTCAATCCTCATTGCTCTGCTGGAGTGTGAAATTTGAAATACTTTAATTTTAAGTCTTACTCTTTTTTAGGTGAAGAAGCCTTGCACTTTGTAGCATGTGAATTGTGATTGAATGGAGTGTTAGAAAGAAAATAAGTAATATTTTCTCTGTTTGGTTGAGCTACATTGAAATGTACCTCATACAATACTTACTTGCAAAATGTACCAGGTACCTAGGTGCAGTAATATAATTATACTAGCAAGAAGACCAAAATTGCATCATGATATGAGAATGAATGATTTCTCCTACCTAGTTTATAGCTAGTAATTTCCTCCTAAAGTAAAATATGTAGCAGAGCCCTAGATATTTTCAGCACTAATAACTGTTTCCTGCAGCTGCTGAAGAAATGTAGGCACTAATCTTATTAATTAAAATGGATGTGACTTTATTATATTTTGGTCTAAAAGTCTCATTGTTAATGCCACATAACATGTTTTTAGCCTTTAGCTGTAAAAACAAAGTATCTGTGTTGTAGATTTGGAGTAGATCAGATGGATCAATTATTTTAGCACCAAGAGCACAGAGAAAACCTGTAAGCACAGTTTCATCCAGCCATGACATACTTACACACTGCATATCCAGAGTCCGGCAACTTTTTTGACATTCTGCTCCAATTGTTCCTGCAGTGACGTTCCCACAGTTGAAGTAGACCATGGGAGATTCACAGACTAGAGGAAGGAAAGAAATGAGAGCAGTAGGACACAGCAGGGTATCCCACAGCTGTAGCCACTAAAAGCATCTAGAAATTCTTTGGAAATTGCATATTTCATTTATTAGGGATTGCTGTCCCTATTCAATCTGCAAAATAGATTCACTTCAGGCTACTGAATTCACAGGAAAATCCCTACAGACTTCAGAAAAAAGTCTGTTTTAAGTTCAGTCCTGCCTTTTGTGATAGCTGTTGTGCTATAACTAAATGAGAAATACATCTATTAATTAATTAAGAAAAAAAAGTTCTACCAATATTTCTGCCCAAAACTTGTCACAGAGAAAAAATTAAATGAAAGTATTTTGGTTTTTACCTGGAGCTGGATTGAGTGCTCCAATGCAATTCAGTCTTCCCTGGATGCAAGTGCTGTAAGAGAGGCAAACCCGTAATTTTTTTCCTCTCAGACTATGTACTGAGATTGAGATTTACTTCCGTTTTGTCAAGCTTTGGAGTTTTGACAGAATTTCAGGATGCTGTTTTGCAGTCTCACAATGAATTTCCCTCAATACCACTACCAGTGCTGTTTTCATATGACATCCATTATTGGTTAACAGGAAAGATCATAGGTTGAAATGAATATGTCTCTGCTTGTTACTTTCTCATAAGATCTCTCCTTGTTGGTGTTATCATTTTAATTATAAAATACGTATCCGATTGCTTGAGTGTTTGTCAAAAGATTTGCTTACCATACAAGCCCATTTTCATGGACAGCTTGTCCCAGTGGCACGGGAGATCCTCTGTAGTAGCAGGGGCATTCATTTGCAGGCACACATTTGCCACTGTCATCCATGTAGGTTCCATTTAAGCAGGTGCAGCCATCAACTGGCACAAACTCGATGCTGCATGTGACATCAGGCTCACTCAGAGACCGACAGGTGGGTTGACAGGAAGAGATGGTATAGCTGTAGCTCAGAGATTTGGGACATGAAGTAGTGTATTTTGCTTGACAGAGAAAAATAGAATAGATTTGTTAATTCCAGATGGTAATTTACAGTAGGGGAAAAAAACCCATTTAAGCAATATTGTACATCTTTGCTTATGCTGCATCTTTCAGGTAAATGTGTTTCTGAATACTTCCAGAGTTAGACCTGAAAAGCTACTGTGGAATAATAAGTGGAATAATAAGTAATTTATGTAAAGAATAAAATAGTTTTTCAAATGAAATTTCAGGAAGAAACCTCCATTTGGTGCTGCCTTAAATTGTGAAGACTTCTAAACCTTCTGAATCATAGAATGGCATGGGTTGGAAGGGACCCCAAGGATCATAGAGTTCCAACCCCCCTGCCACAGGCAGGGCCACCAACCTCAGGCCTGGATCTACAAGGTTGCCCAGGGCTCCATCCAACCTGGCCTTGAACACTTCCAGGGATGGGGCATCCACCACCTCTCTGGGCAGCCTGTTCCAGCACCTCACCACTCTTTCTGTAAAAAACTTCCCCCTAAGATCTAATCTAAACCTTCCTTCCTTTAGTTTTAATCCATTCCCCTTTGTCCTGCCATTATCTACCCTTTTAAAAAGTTGAATCCCCTCTTGTTTATATGCTCTATGCTCCCTTCAGGTACTGGAAGGCTGCAATGAGGTCTCCTTGCAGCCTTCTCTTCTCCAGGCTGAACAAGCCCAGCTCCCTCAGCCTCTCTGTAGGGCAGGTGCTCCAGCCCTCTAATCATCTTTGTGGCCCTCCTCTGAACCCTCTCCAACAGTTCCACATCTTTCTTGTACTGGGGGCCCCAGATCTGGACACAGTACTTCAGATGGGGCCTCACAAGGGCAGAGCAAAGAGGGACAATCACCTGCCTGTCCCTGCTGGCCACCCCGCTTCTGATGGAGCCCAGGATAGCATTGGCCTTCTTACCTTAAGCTGGTTTGGAGCTCTGTCCTTCTGCTGGAGAGGAGATTCCCA
>VZTU01034037.1:0-10459 GCA_013400835.1 Zapornia atra | reverse complement strand
ATTTTTGGATTCAACAAAAAAAGTTGTTAAAATAAAAAAAAAAAAAAAAAATCAAAATACCAACAAACCAGAAACCTTGATCCATTAAGTAGGCACTTCCTATACACAGCTTTTGTTTGCAACAACTCCGAAATATTGTCTCAGAGACAGATTTGCAGCTGCCATGAGTGGACATACCTGAGGACAGTAGGACTACACCAATTTACACAGTAAAGGATTTAACCTTTGTATACTTAAATTCCACCTGCTTTCAGAGAGAGGCATATTGCAGCACAGGTGGCTTGTTGCAAGAATGGTCTTGATTGGTTTGGTGTTCTGCTTTCCTTCTTTCTGAATACTGGCAATTAATTCAGTGTCTTTGTCAGCTAAGACATGACAAATCCTTGTCATTTGCAGGTGTGCAAAATGCAAATGCAGGCTTCTTAAACCCCATAGAACCTGCCCAAATCCTACAGGGAAGTTACTGTTGTTCTTTGAGGTCAAAATGATGTGAATATCTAAGAACTTGCCTGGAGGGCAGAAACAACCATCCATACAGTGTTCTTCACAAAACTGAGATCGTTTAGGGTTGGTGCATGTGTCGGCACAGGGTGAGCTGCACTCCTGGTACTGCATGTTGTAAGGACACTTCTTGGCTGAAATTTTAAGAAGATTTTTTTTTTTTCAGTTAAAGGTATTTCTAGTTCACTGCATATGAAAATATTTATATTCATTTTTTTCAGCTAGATGTAAAACCACACTAAACTGCAGATCCCCTGCCAGCTCTCAAAATCTGCAAATTTAGTCACCTAGATCCATATTTTACAGTTTACATGCTTTCCATGACAGTCTGCTGCTGAAATGGCTCAATGACTGGATTTCTGGGGACCCTACAAAGTCAGTAAGGCCTGTGAAGTATCCTTCCCATGAACATCTATATTGCTTATTAAATGTGAGATGTAAGAACCTAAAGATTTCGTACACTTGCATTTTTCACATACCGTTGGAAAGGCAAATAGCACCTCACAGGGTAGGTTTTTTTGGAGCAAATGCTGATGACAGTATCAACAGCTACACCCCATAATTAAGTATGTGTTTAATTCAGTGCAAATCTCTATGAAGATTACAATCGTGCAAACTCCTCCACTACCAAGCAGGAGGAGATAACTAAGTGCTTAACCAGCCAAACACCTGTAAAGATCCAGTTAATTGAGAGTAAAAAAATGCTGGGGACACCATGGGAAAAGAAAACAGGAATACAAGCAAGCAAGTACACATCATTCTTTTTCTCTCTTTCTCCTCTATTTCCTTCCTTTACTGTCCCAGTTAATTAAATAACACTTTGATTCTCAATTCAAGTGTCCATGTAAGTGTTTGATAGTGTTTAATCCAGTTTGCATTAAAATCCTTAGCTCTTTTACTGAAGTCTTCATGTTGGAATTTGTACAAGAGAACTCTGTGGAGAACAGTCTTGAATGTCCAGTGATTCCTCATGCATGCTTGGCATCATTTGATAGCTCATTTGTTAAGCATAAAATAAGGCTGTCTCTGGTGATACTTACGGCACAGTTTTGAGGTTCTCCATTCCCCAGGATGCCCACCAGCATGAGCACACTGACGGGAGTATTCAGCAAAGGTGTCGCAGATACATGAGGCATTTTTAGACTCTTCAGAGCGGCACAAGTCATCTTGGCAAGTCATAATGTACTCTTCAACATCAACTAGACCATTACACTCCAAAAATGCAGAGCTGGTTAACGTTTTCTGGCATATGTCATCCTTGGGAGAAAAAAACATATTAACTTCCAGAAAATGAAAGGAGTGATAATTATACTTTGTATAATTAGTATTAGATAGAATCTTACATTCCTCTTTAAGTTACTGGTGCCTGAGTGCTTTTCCTGTTGATCTGTCTGAAGGTAGAAGGGCAAGGGTAAATTTGAAAGAAAAATAACTGTAAAAAGATCCTTACAAAATTATCAGTGCAGTTATCTGGCAGGGTAGAAGTGAAGTCTTCACAGTGTTCTGTTGGCCCATCTATTTTCTGCATGTTTCCAAACTGTGAGGCTGTCATTCTTATATCTGCATAAAATAAATTTAGTAGTGAAGATTGGGGGTGGGATTTTTTTGTTCATGCAACTGCCTCTTATCTTCTCCTCTGAATAATAGTGCATTAAACTGGCCAAGGCAGCTTGTTCCTTTAAGTCTTTAAATTTTATCATCCCTTCCAAAGTACGTACTACATCTTACTATCTCAATTTACCCTGGAAAAAGTAAATTTTATAAAATAATTCTCAGCTGATTACATCTAGATGCAAACTAAGACTTTTACTAGAAAAATAGCAACCTGTTTTCAGATTATATTGAGCCCATGCATGGAAAAGAGAAGTGAGTCTAAACAGGGATTTGGACAATGGAAACTGCTGTGAGGTAAGGTTTAGGAAAAAAAACTCCAGTTGGGAATAGATAAAATAATGAAGATAAGATTTTATAAAGATTATGCAATTCAGCAGGGAAATATATCTATACTGATTTTAAGACAGAACTGAAACAACGCATGTACTGAATACAGTTGCCGTTTATTTTATTGAATATATTTCTGTATTTATATTATTAGTGAAAACCTTTTATGGGGTTAGATGGTTAGATACATAAAGTCATGGCATACAAGAAATCTGCAATCAGATGTTAGCACCAGTATTATATATTTATACTTAAAAGCATTGTCACATTATCTGATCTCTGTACTATTTACATTTCAATAGAGATTGAATCATATTTTCTAGGTAACTAATTTAACAGGATGGGAAAGAGGAATGTGGATGATGTTACACTTAAATGAATGCCAAAAAAGCAATTTCTGGACACTCCAGAAACCAATTTTTATTATTAAAAAAACTTACTGTTTGAATATAGCTCATTATAAACTGGTAAGCCATTGAAGTCTCCACAAAGTCCACAGGTCTGATTGGCATATTTCTCATTCAACTCCAGCTAAAATAATAGATGGTAAGTTGATAGAAGTTAGTATAAACATTCTAAAGTATTTTCAAGATCACTGAAAACATTTGTGCTTTGATTTACAATGCAGAATCCAAGCTATTGATGCTACTGATGCAGGCTTAAGTTTTCACTGTAATATGTAGATTGCTCTCAACCTCTTTCTCTTTATTCATTCTTCAGAAAGAAAATCAAATTCACAGCAAAAATGAAGTCCTCAGAGAGTGAGATTCTGCTTGAAAATCGTATTTGAAGGGGTAAGTAGGCCTTATAAGTATGCCAATTTTTTAATGATATGATGAAAAATTTTTTTAACCCTATTTTAAGCACATCTGCTATATGCTAGAAATTGATGTAATTTTCTTTAGGATGCAAACCTATTTTTATTAAGAAAGAATTGCTCAACAGTATGAGATAGGAAGAAAACTGTAACCCCCTAAACAGACAGGGACTGGCCTAATCAAAGATCAGCTGTGGTCTCTGAAGGTGTAGACAGGTCTAGAAGCAGTTCTTACCAGAATACTGTCATCTTCATTCCACATTAACACAATACCCATTTTGCTGGCAACTTTCACATAAACGCTACTTTTCTCTATTGTAATTCCAGACTGGCTGTATGGCAGTTGAACTCTGGGGAAAGGCAGAAAGAATTCTAGGTATTTTCTGATCCAGACATTTGATAAAGAGGAAAGGAAATGGCTTGTGGTATCTAGCAGCTATAGATAGGTATACTAAAATAATACAATTGTGATGAAATAAAAGTAGGTAAAAAATAAGATGGTCCCATGTCATCAAATATGGAGCTGTATTTGCATTCAATGTCTCAGGATTTTTCATCCAAAAAAAAATGTTAAGGTAATATTTAAGGGAAGGATTGATTTACTATGAAAGGAATTATTAGCAATTTATTAATTATTTATATTGAAAAAAAATATCAGATTATTGAAGAACACATTTTTTCACCCCAAACATACCAAAGTACTTTCCAAGTTTGAAAAGAAAGGTCTGTGGTTACCAACCAAGTGTTATGAATAAACTTACCTATTGCTGTCAATCATGACAACATCCTTTGTTAGTTCAGCAGCTACACCTTCAAGTTTCATGGTGATCCTGTTAATTGTTGGAGCATTATTCACTACTGTGCGCCTAATCTGGATGTTGAAATCTTCATAGGGGGCATTGCAGTGCGATGCAAAAACATAATTACAGAGCCCAGGGAAGGAGAATATGAGCCCATCAAAGGTCTTGAAGTGGAAGTTACCCCATGTGCTGCACACACGGCCATTATGAGCAGGATTGGAAGCTGTGAATTAGAACAAGTTGTAAAAAAATGCAAAAGAATTCCTAACCTTAACATGGTGAAAATCAACTTGTCTAAGGCTTCATTTTATCACTGAATAGTTTTCACCTGCCTACCTTCATTTGTTATTTTCTGTCCATCTATCCATTATAAAACTGCATTCATTCTACTCATAACTGTTACTCATCTTGTATAGCCCTATAAATGGTTATAGTTATGTTCACCTTTATTAGTTGTCCACATTTCAGGTAAGATAACAGTTCAATAATTTGTTTCTTAACCACACTCTTCCTCCTTTTAATAATCCATGGTTTCCTTTACCTATGCCTTTCCCTTAGATTCCTGTCTACCTCCTCTAAAACAGAAAAGTTTTTGAATACACTTCATTTCGATTACTTACGTGTTATTAGTGGATTTGTCAGCATTGGCTGGATGATGTTCACCTTAGATAAAATTGTAGCAGAAACTAGAAAAAAAAGTAAGAAAAAAACAAACTAGCGTAACAACACCAAAATTTGAACCTAAAATTGACTTAGAAAGGACTAGAAAGTTAATGTGCCGGATCTAATGAAATGATGTTAAGTCTGGTTTGTTTTACACAGGGCAAGGATCAGGTTAAAAGTGTGTACAGGTAAATTGTAAGAAATTGCTTTCTACTGTGATGATCTGCATTTTCTACCTTCTAATTTTGACCCTTTTATGAAACTGTGTTAGGAAAGGTGTTGCAAATAAATACAAATACACCATATAAATTAACATACTGGTTTGATTCTGCTGAACATCCTCAGTGTATGTGCTTCCTGTTTCCTGTTGGATTTCAGTCTGAGCTTCTGTGAAGAAATTGTAAAAAGCATATTAAGTACAATGTCCTGTATCTGAACTTTTAAAGTAAAGCATTTATATAGGATCAAAGAACACAAATACATCTCTGAAAGACGAAAGGGAGAGTCTTTATCACATCAGAAAAAAATTGAATGGGCCTCTCCCCACAAATAAAATGTAATTATAGAAAGAGACTTTCTATTACAAATCTTCTTTCTTTGTTTCCCTTAAATCTCACTACGAGGGATTCTAATGACTGTATCAGAGCCCTTTATTCACTGCTGCACTAAATCTCACTAATATGTGAAACAATAACAGGAAGAATTTGGAAAATGTAGGATGGCTGTTTATTCAATGTTGCTGCATAGTAGCTAGGTAATAATAGGAAAAGGAACAGAACTGGTTAAAAAAACCCAAGAGACTTGAGCCAGTAATGTCTGCATATCTTTATATGCCAGTTTCTTCAGTGCCTCAGCATAGGGTCTTTTCTTCTGGAGCAAACCTAAAGTGTCAATCAGGGATCTAGATTTGTTTTACAGCTGGATGCAAGAAGTTACCTCTCACTAAGAAAAAAAAGGCTTAAAGCCTGCGAAGTAACCAAAAGACAGAGGCTTCCTGTTTTACCCCTGTTTTTACACTGTTTTTACCCTTTACCACTGTTTTTACAGTGACAAAGGAGGGAAAAATAGGTCATGGTCATGTGACGACATGATTAAGGTACTCAGCTACATCAAAAGCCTTTTATTTGTGCCTTGCTTCCATTATTATTTTTGTACCTCCAGCTAAATGGTTACTGGATCAGCTACATGAATTGTCTTCCAGATATCTTTCTATTATGACTCCGTAAGTTTTTTGTTCCTTTCCATGCATGACCCAGCAATACCATACCAGAGGATGTATTGGCAAAGACTTTTGAGAGATGATAAATATTGACCTAAACACTTTCATGCCTAGAAAAAGATTGATCCTGAGCTCCTAGGATGGTGGTTTAAGTTCTTGACTTCTGTAAGTAAATATGGCAGGCTGTATGGCCTGCTAAAGAAAAATGGCTACAACTTTATTTTGTGATAACTGCTTAGAACTTGTTGACTAGCATGTACCTGTACCTATAACCTGGCAAGTCTAAATCCTCATAGCGATGAAGGTAGTGATCAAGGTGATAAAATTACTAATATCTGAATCCTGATCAGGATTATGTGAATGAACACTCTAGGTGTCCAGAGAATCTCTCAGTCAATGAGGAACTCTCTATGTAATTTATTCCTAAGTCCCCTTTTCCCTTATACAATAGATGGGAAGAGTTCACTGACCGCCATGAACTCCAGTTCCCTTTGATGCTTACATTCCTTGATCAATGTTTCCTCCACTTAAGAACCTCAACCCAGCTACCTCCATGAAAGGTGAACGACTACCTTTACCTTAAAAATAACTAGATCAGGTGCACCTTTTTTAGAAAAATTATTTTTCTAATATAACTCCCGGATGAGTCCACCAGAGCTGAGGGATGCCTGTCAGAAGGGATTCAAGCCCTGACTCCCAAAGAGGTCCTCAAAAGACTGCTAGCTTTGGAGGAGAGGATTCTGGGCAGCCTCGCCCTATCTAGAAGCTGCTTCAGTGCTTGCAGTTTCTTTCAGCCCCAAGCTTTTCATTCTTTTCTCATTTAACTTTATGCATGACCACTATTAATGTACAAAGAATAACTTATTACAGCGTTTAACCACTTTGCACTTCCTCTTAGTCTTTCAGTACCACAGATAATATAATTATACAAATGCATCTGTATCATTATAATTTATATTGATCAGGTGAACAAATGCCTCTAACTCTCAGTAATAGGCCAGAATTTACTCTCATCCATCACATCTATAAGAATCTTAACAGGCATAAAATGTTTGTTTATTCTAGTGTGAAAACCTTTGTAACAGGGCAAAATAGTATATTCATGTACTTTGATCTGTTAATTTTCTTAAGAAAAGAGATGGGGGTTTTGGGTTTTAGGCAATACATAATCCCCAAGGAAATGAGAGCTGCATTGGTTTATTTAGCAGTGCTGGCCATTATAAAAAATGTGTTTCTGTTGTAAGAACAGTCAAGATAATTTGCTATTTGATAATTTGGGAAATGTCCTAGTTATTAAGACTAATTCTGGATGCACGTTTCTAAGTCTGTATCCAGCTGCCAATCCACACATGCAATTACCATTACAATCAATTTGCAAAAGTTAGTATTTGACCCAAAATACAAAGTCAGACACAGAATGTTTCTGGAGACAGCATGGGCTTGGGCAACTGAAAATATTTTCCACGGAGTGTGATTCAAATAAAGAGGAGTTTGTTCAACTACTAGTCATTTTTCAAAAGCAATTTATCAGATTAGCATTGTGCAGTACAAAGAACTTTCTTGTTCAATAAATGGCTGAAAATGTTTTTGTCTGATAGCTCTAAACGTGATCTTCTACTCTAAGTGACTGTTGTATTCTGTGCTTAAATCAACCATCCATTATTTCACAAGCTATAAAGTAGCCTAAAATTATATTTGCACTTGTCAGTGTTTTGAAAATTATATGCAAGATACATTTGCATTGGCAATCTGAAGATTTAAAAATCCAGCTGACAGGACAGTAATTACTGTACATGAATAGGACTGATTTAGCAAGCTTGTACTCATGCAAGTAATTTCAATTGGAGTGGTCCCATTCATTTAACAGAGTTACTCATATTAATAAAACCCATAAAAACCAGGGCTGATGGATATAATATTGATAGAAGCAAAAGCCCCATACCAAATATGAATTACAAATGTCAGATGAATCTCCTGGTCCTGCTCACACTCAATATCAGTAGTTTATATAAATATTTTGCAAAAGATATAGTCGATGCACAATTAGTTACTGAAAATCTTTGCCACATGGACAGTCCTTTCTAGTCTCTTTTGCAAAAGAAGTTGCAAAAAATCTTGAAGAATCTGATATTAACTCTTGGTAGGTGACAAGATACTGGAAAAGATTGACCAGTGGTCTGATCTAGCAATTAGGAAATGTAGTTTTTGATTCTATAAAAAACATAATATTCATCAGTAATCCTAGTACAAAATCTAACAGGAATAAAATGCTTTTGTAAGACATAACTGATACTAAAAAATGGACATTTGAAGATATGAATAATGGTTCTTTTTTATTTGATCTGCAAGGCTACCTTCCAAATGCAATCATATGTAGTAGTTTGACATAATATTAAATTAAAACAATGCAGTTACTAGAGAGACATTAAATATTTCATGAAAATTAAAGACTAAAAAAATCTTGTTTCAATGCAACATTCTCTTAAGTGAAACAATACAAAGTGATTAAAATGTATTATTAGATCTAAGCAGAGTATTTTTTTTCTTTACCCAATAAGACACCCCCAAATTTCTTACCTATCTGATGGATACTGCAAAGTACTAACAGGAAAGCCCATTCTGTTACCCATATCCCCCTGCCAAACCCCATCTTGAGTGGAGTCTGGCACAAGGATGTGGGGTCTGAAGTTGGTCAGGAGGACTAGTTCACCTGCGCTCTGTCAGTCTTATATAGTAGGTGACTTTGGCTTCAATCCCAGATTGATTCAGAGAGCCTGGAAAGGTGGGGCTTGGGGGATTTTAGCAAATACACAGGTAAACAGAAGATGCTCTTCCTTCCTCACAAACTGGCCAATGTTATTTGCATTTTGGGAGGAGGATATACATGTACGTGCGTATATTTTTTTAAGGTTCAGTATAATAAAGAAACGTAACATGTTTGAAAATAAAACACAACTCCTCCTCCACAAATAACAGGTCCTGGAACAAATTTAATTTGGTGTTACTTTGCAGTTATGTAGATGGCATGCAAGTAACTATTCTAGGGTTTTCATTACTGTAGCTCATGCCAGGCAACTCCTTGCCAAAAAAAACCCCCTCTGATTTCTGAAGACCAAGGAGGTGTGGACTAATGCATACGTGGGGACCCATAAATTAGACACTCCATGTCTCCTGGGGCAGATAATCTAGTAGAAAGAACAGATGAATAACCTTGAAGGGTCCTGCAGTCTCACATGGTCACACTGAACGTATGCCATGGAAACCTTTCTGTGTGGCACTGACAAGCATTAGGCAACCTATCTGAGGAACATTAAGTCAGCTTCACCTAGACTGTATCCTACATTTATTAGAGACAGGCTTAAACCATGAAATCTAATTCTCTGCATAATCATAATCTGGTTTTGCATCCTTGTAGAAAATATCAGAAGTAATTTCAGATAGTCAGATGGCTTTAACACTGGCTTTGTATGAGAAGAAAATGTTAGATGGATTATAGCCTGTGACCATGATCGCAGTGTTTCAATATCGTTCCTGTGTAATTCTTTTCATACCCATGGAGTTATTAGGACTACAAGTAAGATAAATAGTAATGGATCAGGCCTATAAGGCTTGCAGTAAATGTTTAATTTGGTGGGGGTTTTTTCCTGAACATTGGCTTTTTGCAGTTCTGCTGGATTATAATTTCAAAAGCAGGAATGTATGTGTATTTCAATAAACACAGAGAGTATTACTCCTTCATGTCACTTTATCTTTCTCTTTTAGCTTTGCATCAGAGATAGATAGGATTTCTGTCCCTTTCCAAGGTCATTATTTTAAAACTGCTAGGTTTGGCAAAAAGGTGCGCAGTCCTGCACTTGTTAGATACGTTACATTTGCCTTCAGTTTATCTTTAGTCTCCTGCCAGTTTACAAGAATGAAGTAGATGATTGAAAAATCTTCATCATAAGTAATGGAAGGAGAGCTGCTGCTCAATGGGGGATTTAGCAAGAAGTATCTCGGAGATATAATTGAGTTGGGGGACCCACAGGAGAAAGGGGGTGGGGAAAGTGTGTATACTAGTGTGTAGGGATGCAAAAAGGACTTCCTTTGTATAAAATGGGACAGTATTATCTTCTGCATCTCTGGTAAGAATCAGTTCTACAGTAATTTCTGCTGAAGCAAGGGGAAGACACAAAATTGGGAAGGTGTCCACATTGGAAGATGTGTTCACAGCTGGGCACCCTTGGCTCCTTATCAAAATCCTGCCCTGCAATTACAATTTTAAAAATATTTCTATCAAAGAATACAAGCATATAATACAGTATTTATTCAGGTATTAGTGAAATGAATTGTATAATATTTTTTCCAATTTATTTCAATACAGTCCTTATTTCTACTTGTGTTTATCACTAAATATATTGGATCCTCATTCATTTAGCGTTATAGGATAAACAAAAAAAGAGTTCCTTTATGAAGTGTGTATCTGGATTTGACTTTAGATTAAAATCAGTGGTAGCTTGCTGCGATTAAGAGACAGGA
>VZTU01034036.1:0-29117 GCA_013400835.1 Zapornia atra | reverse complement strand
TACTCATAAGTGAAGTATCTTGTAACATGCCCTCACCTTTACCAAAAAAAAAAAATCATCCTGTGACAGCTAATGCAGAGGTTGCAATAAGTGCTAGCAAAACCCTGCATGTCCTAGAACTGCACCAGCTGCACACAAGGTATTATAAAGATCACTCATGTTCCATCTAGGAATTGTTTACCGTATACTTTCCCTTTCTGCAACAATCTTATCCCGCTCTTGAAAGGCCCAATCTCTCCTACACTTGGCTACTTCTGCTTCCTGGACAGCTTCCTTTAGTTCTTGTGACATTGCCTCATATTGTTTCCGAAGCATTTCAATTTCTTTGTTTGCTCTTTCTATGTCTAGGGTAGCAGAATCTTGTATCTAGGAATTAAGAAACACAGATAAGTACTTTAGGCACAATTCTTAGGTACGTATGCACAAACACCTTTCACTATCTGTATGTAACCTGACATATTCCATTCTTACGTTTTCATGAAAAAAATGTTCATTTGTTTAAATAGTAACTTTGAAAAAAAAAGAAAAAGCCTACGTAGTTCATTCAATGGCACCTAAATTCATGCACATACAATTTACATAAATAAGAATTCTCACATCAAAATGACATCAGTGAAGATTTTGTATTTCAGAGATGATGTTCTATGTTTCTATCTCGTTCTGCTCAGTATACAGAAAAAAAGCTTCATAGATATTTGGAAATCAGATACACTATTATAAGCAGTTACAACACATTTCCTGCATTATTGCCTGTTATTTACCCTGGGACAACTAGATGTACACATTCACAGCACAGGCTTATGATTCACACAGGTGTCTTAACTCCAAAGCAGAAAAATCGAATTCCAAAAAAATATTTTGTTTAAATGTTTCATATTTTGGAGAATTACTTTACGTTAATTTCTTCCTCTAAAAGTCTCTATTTTAAACAAGTGAGCATTGCTATCACTATGGTGACAAAAATAAGAGAGATACACAATTGCAGCATAATTACCACATGCCAAGTACAACGGTACAGCCCACCACAAATACTGAAAGGCATGGGCTTGCAAACAACTGTGTGAAGTTAATTTCAGGAATGTAAATAAAGCTAATGGATCTAACTAGACTTGTCACTTGATTAGAAATTAAAATTTGGAGAAATGTTTTTAAGACCTGAATGCATGTACGTCAGTGAGAGATTACCTAGTCATGATTAATACACTTTAAAGACTTTTTTTCCTCTGAGTTATAATTATATTAAAAAATAAGAGACCACTGAAGTTTAAACCCCAAGAATCACTTTCTTCTCTCCCAGTCCGCTGGCAGGAAAAACACAAAAATCCCACTCACATCAATAAAGATTTATATCTGAAATTTCAATTCTGACTGGAGCCGACCAAACATGAGCATCTGAACAGGTCCATTGCTAAGTCACAATGAAGCTCACCCAAGCTTACTTGGCATCCTTGAGAAAAGCACAAGTTCCCAAAAATCCCACTGGTTTGGCCATTAAAAACCAAACACAACAAAAATGTAAGCAACATTTATTTTTACAAACAGAAATGATAATTGATAATTGATAATTACTGACTCTTGGAAGCTAAAAAAAACAGTCATCTGTGAAGACTTGCAATACCTGACGAGCTTGATAATATTCTCTTAGTAGATGGTCTCTCTGGATGATAGCTTCTGTTCTCTCTTTCCTGGCAACGTCTCTTTCTTCCTTCACTGTCTCTATATCCTTGCAAGCTTGATCAAGTTCCTTCTGAGCCTCAGCTTTGTCCTTCACTTCATGACAATATTTTTCCAGCAACTCATTCCTCTCACAGATTGCTCGATCTCTTTCCACTAGAGCTGAGTTTAGCTCCTAAAACAAGATCCATTATTTGCAGCAGGTTAAGTACAGGAGGAAATAGTTAATCTTTCCTATAGCATATACACTGACACCTTAAAAGCCTAGAGAGTTTACCACTAATGATCTGAAAAAAGGAGCAGAACAGACTGTGTTCACATTACATACAAGTAAGTACTAGCAAAGAATATTAAATGTGGTATTAAAGATATCACACCATCACATTAGCACACTGATATGTCAAAAATAAGCAAGAATCTGGGAGCACTCACAGTTTTGCAAAACCTAAATGAGGGAAGGTTATTAACCAGTCGGACTTGGTGTTTAAAAAAAAAAAAAGAAAAAAGGCTTTAAATATGGCAAAGGGTAAGAATATATTGCAAATATCCAAGCAACTGCCTTGACTTTATAGGACTGAAATAATTTAGACAAGCCAGCTACATAAATATCTTGTAACTTCCTTGTAAGTTTTGAAGGGATGTGCAAGTCATGTGCCAGTAAGACACCAATGTGCAAGCTACAGAGTGTTCAAAGATAGAACTATAGTATGTGGTAAAGCAGAATGACAGGACACGTTAATAAATGTGGAATTAACTGTTCATAATAAAAAAAGGTGTCTAAAACACAGCTCTAAAATGCAATCTCTCCTTTTAAAATATTTTTAAATTATACTTCCTATGGGAAGAATGAGGCATTGAAACAGCTGAGTTTCATGCCACCAAATTTTTAGATGGTCCAGCTCTCTAGAAGCATTTTTGGCTACAAATAAGTCCTTATACATGTAGGCATCCCTAACTGGAAAATACTGATATTTTCATCTCAAAAAGATTACCAGACACAGTTGACATCTGAAAAGCAAAAGGAAATACTTAACAATAGAAAGACACCATGTCATAAACTGACTTGTATTCTGTTTTCCTCTACAGTTTCCAAGGAATGAAATAGAGTACTTAAAGAAGGGATGACAACTGCATTTTGCTGTACTAACATAACTGGTTTTGAGGTACAGCATCTAATTAAGGTTAGTCAGGCTGTTAAAACAGTGCTGCGACAGTATTAAAACAGATATTTTTGCTGTAGAGCAACAGACAGGCACTAGAATTAATGATTCACTCTGTGAACTTTAAACATTTCAGTGAATCGCAATTACCAGAGCACTCAAGTTTCTCAACATCAATAAGATCTTCCGCTGCTCAGTACCTCTGAAGAGAGAAATCCCTGATCCGTCTGGTGATGCAGAGAAGTTTTAGTACTGGAAGCAATGTTTTGCACAGCTTAACTGTAGGCTGTATAAAATGTGCATTCAAATGCGTGTATAGAACTTACACAAAAGTATTAAGTCTTTTCCAGCATGCAGCAGAGATGGAAGTCATAAGCTATCAAGGCAGAGGGAAAATTCCCAAAAGCCCTTCATTAAACAGGAATTTACAGTACTTTAGGGTGACTGGAAAAAATACGCATTGCCACAGTTTATTCCAGCATGCTTGACACAGATTATCTGAAAAAGAGCGGCCATTGCCTCCAGTGGTCAGTAGTAAAATTTCACCTCTGTTTTTCTCCTGTGACACTTGCACAAAATTGCAACATGACAGCATGGGGCAAAATGTGCCACTTCGTGCTGATTAACACAGACTATTTTTGGAAACATTATGAGTGATTCAGTTTGAAGAACAATTCTGAATTTTTGAAGAATTTACATCTGAATGAAGTTCTCACTTCTGAATATAGTGCAATGGCCTCATACAGGATAAAAAAAATACAATGGGTCTATTGAACAGAGGGGAAAGCTGACTACCTCTGAGATGAAACACGACATTCTAAGATTCGCTGGAGCACAAGATTATGCAAAACAAAACCACCACTGGACAATTAAGAGGGGTGAACCTGTAACGTATAATCCCTAGCTTTGAGTGACCAAACTCATGAGAGCCTAATCCAAAACTATCCATAGTGCAAAATCCCGAGATTTCTTCTATCATCTATAAATGCTAGACAATTATTGCAATGGGGAATGTAACTTAACCAGTTATATTTGGGCATGTGTGACCAATAACACTTGAATAACTAACTAGGAAACTGACTGACCTCATCAATAACTGCTCATATTGTAACGCCTCTTCAATCTCAATAAACCTCTTTTCTCAGTTTCAGTTGGCTTTGCATTTCTTTGGGACACAAAAGGTCCACTAGCCAACAAAGCTTAATGGATGAAAATACATTTAAAGTTACCTAAATAAATTCAATCCTGTTGCAATCAGTGAGTGGATGCTATGTAACATGGCGTGTAAAGCTGCTATCCATCACAGGGAGAGTGAAGAACATGCAGCTACATTTTGGCAAGCACCAGACCAACCACTCACTGACATTATAACCTTAAGGACCTTTTTCAGGGTACTATTTCAAATGAATGTGTCATTTGATCAATTTTTTTTTTTTTTTCAAACTTTCAAATATTTGCCTTGCCAAAACTAGGGAATCCCTTATGCACTGAATGAGCTGCAGTGAGCCAGTGCCATGGGAACATACCTGCTCGCAAGCAGAAGTCATAGCTACAGGACAGGAACAAGAAGAAAACTCACAGTACTGCTCTTTCACACCTTTCAGTACCTTATAGAAGTAGTTATTTCTGCTTTCTGATGGGCCAGTTCTGGGGGTGAAGAACAATGCATGTCTGTGCCCTGCCAGCAAGTCACTCACCAGCGCTTTCCCAGACACCCCTTCAACTCATCTATGGAGGAGTGAACACCCAGATACTTAAGGTTTTCATTTCTGTCCCTTAAAGCAATTTGGAAAATGACTCACAGTGCGACAACAAAATCGGAGCAGAGCTGTGGCTGTTTCCATCAGTATTCCTTATTAGCTACCCTGATTCCACTGAAATCAACAACAGGCATTTCTATTGGCTTAATGGCTTTGATGCAAGTGGAACAGCTATGAAACATGTATTAAAGCCTCATTCACTGTGGAAGCTAATTTACTTAGCTGACAAATATGAATGACTGAAAACTTTAAATTCTTAAAACCACAAGTTAGTTATCTTTAAAGCTCTGATGCCATATGTCACAATCCACATTATGTCCCTCAACAGTGGTGTAAAGCTCCACACCTTATTTTTTTCATAAAGGGTAATTTGTTCAGAAGTAATGCTGTGAAAAAATTAAGATGGTATTTATAGGCAATGAAATACATTTACATGTTATCTATTTCATGCTAAAGTAAGTATTTGTAAACCAAAGGGTCATGGTCAAATGCATGTCAGCTGAAATGAAACCAAGCAGTAAACAGTGTTTTGAAAATTCTTATCGGCATCATTATAACATGGTTGTGATAGAAGCATTTCAAGAACATATTGCTGAAAAAGACAAAGTTCTGGTTTCACACACTTTAAGGCATGCCTGAGTTCTAGTAAAAAGTCTTCAAAATATTCTCTTTAACTTAAGGCAGAAAGAGGGCAAATGAGTAAGAACATGCATGTCAGCACAGGCTTTGCATAAATAATGAGACTACTCGATCATGTACCGTCTTAAGTCATAGTAGATAGTATCCAGTGGTTCCTGTAGAGGTTAGAAGTTGACAATAATGAATATTTAGAGCTATATAGTTTCAGAGAGCATTACTTGAAAAGACAGAAGATTAACACAGCAAAGGAAGAACTTAGAATCAGCAGAACAAAATTAAGTCAAGTGAATAGCAAAGTGCAACTCACAGGTGCTCTATTCAAACATGCAATCTTCCTGAATTGATAGTAAAAAAGGACTGCTATCAGAAAATATCAGCATGGAATTTCCTCTTTGCAGCGCATTCTTATTTTCCGTTAATCAGTCATACATTTCGGATTCCAGCACTGACAATGCATACTCATCTCCCGTCCCCACTGAAACAATAGGCTGCTACCTGTCTTAAAGCTTCCATCTCTTCACTAGCCACTCGCTTCTCAGAAGAAGTGTTCTTCAGCTTGGACTCTGCAAGCTCCAGCTCTGTTTGAAGCTTGTCTACCTCTTTAATCACTTGATCTCTCTCACTCATTATGAGGCGGTATTCATTGAAAACTGAATCCCTTTCTTCCTTGTATTTTTCTGCATCCTTTGTTGCTTTCAGCTGCATTGTTTTGAACCTTGTCACCTCGGACTGTAATCGTTCCATCTCCCTCTGCAGCTCTTTGTTTTGTGCTGTAGCATTGCTTAGTTCCTGTTGTACAGACTCAAATCTAAAAAGAAGCAGAAACACCAGTAAGATACTTGTTGCTCATTTTTCTTTTTCATACATGAACGCTTTGGGTGGATAACCAAATCTGTGCATTGGTGAAACACAACTGCAGAGGACATCTTAGATAATGTATTCTCAGTGTTGAGAAATAAAACTTAGACCAACTACTGATTTAGGAATAATAGAGAACCTCTTCAAGGAACTGAAACATAAATAATGTTAAAAAGAATTAAGAAATAATTTAATGATTAAAAACAAATTTCTATCAAATTATTCTACAGGCATGCAAAACATTGACACAATGACACAAATTCTGCCTTATTTATTGCATTGAGCTCTGCTCATGTTTAAAGTTAATTCCTTCTCCTAACCAACATGCCCAAGCATGTGGGAAGAAGGGAAACAAATGCAGAAACTGGAAAAAAGAGAACAACTTCCATGTGCCCAAATATGCCACAAGGTTGGTAATGGACAATTTAGAGGAAGAAAGAGTGGCTTTACACTAAAAATGTGGATAATGGAACTAAACCCAAGTAATTCAGACGTTATTGTTTGTTTTCGTCAGTAGGTCATAAAATAAAACTGAAATGCAAAATATCTTAAACTCTCAAGTGTTGGTTATTTTTTTAATTTAACACAAAAACATATGCACTTTATCTCTAAAACCTACTAAGAATGGCACAATCAAAACAAGACATAAAAATTTAATTTAAAAGCATTAACTTTTATGTTTATATTGGCAAAGCATTCTTAAAAGTGTGAATATAATTCCACAGACAAGTTCAAAAATCTTTGAAAAGAAACTTCTCCTGAGAGCACAGTTTTACCACAACTGGACACTAAGATTTCCTTGTATGTTTTTTCCAAAAGTCTGAGATAAATGCCATTGATGGAAACACCATACCTAACCTGATGGACTTTTAGTGTTATCCAAATTTCAGGCGCACACTTGATTTTGTTCTCTCACACTGTTTAAAAGTGCGATTTCTTGTCTAATCCAGCATGTTGCTAGACCTTTCTCAAGAGAGAGCTGTAAACCCTCTTTCAAGTATTTCCTTGAAAGACCCAGTCTATTCAAAGTATTGCCATAGCACTACTGAGGCAGCTGCCAGTAATTTCAAAACCATCATCCTGCTCCTTTTGGGAAATTCTTCAGTTTATGAGATCATCAGGCTGGCAGTACAGAAGACCTAACATATTACAATCTCGATTTTTTTTTTTTTTTTTTTCAGAACTGTGAGCATAAAGGTAGAAAGAAAATACTATAGTAGAAGTACAAAGACATACTAGAAATCTAAGATAGACACCTTACCAAAGAACCTCACTGCCATGAGAGAACCCCCAGTACATTTGAAAACTACTTGGGGGTCAAATCAAGGACAGCACTGGGAAGATAGAGGAGAGAGAGGGGGAGAAGAGATCTAATGTTTGCCAACAAAACCCACACCAAACCTCACCAGCAAGGAAGGGAAAAAACCCACTGAAACCAGCCAAACTATGACAAGCACACTACCATGGCATTTCATCAGAAAGTCTCTGCCATAAAGGGACATTCACATTGAATAACCCAAAAGCAAGTTATTCGCTGAAATACCTTGGTCCTGCTTGACCTTGCATTGCCTCCTAGGGAGGAAATACAAGCAGCTGGATCACATTTTCACAGATGCCTTCTCTAAAGAAAGCCCATTTCTAACAACTCTTGTGAATGGTTTGCAAGTAGAAGGGTTAGATGGGTCAGTAGGAGCAAGCAAGAATAGAAACAAATTCAAAAGGGAGTCCAGACCCAAAGTCAATTGAATAAAAGGCAAAAACTCTTGAAATTGTTATATTAATTTAGTTGGATCACTGTTTCACAACAACATGAATATCTTGCATTAAATTCTTAAAACCAACCTCTGCTCAGTATCCAACAACACCTACCTCTCAAGGAGGAGACCTAAATCAAAAGGCCATAATACAACTATGTTGAGCTTCTGCCATCAGCATAGTTGCAGTGTTTCTTATAGTATATACTAGGTTTTCCTTCATTTTCAGGAATCCATGGCAGTCTAAATTACATCTATCTCTCTCTGTTACTCATTCCCCTGTAATTCATACATATCAAAACTATGTACATACTATTAATCTGTACATTGCTATGTATGCTCAGTCTCACCTTCTGAAATATTTCAAATATCAAATGTCTACGAATGTGGAAAACAACATTTTTTGGCAGTAGTCTGTGGGAGTTGTGTATTACCTCTAACTTATGTCAGTGAAAAAATTCTCAACACACCCACAGATGTTCTTTGGAGTCCTTACGTACGTTAGCATTCTCCCTACCCCATACAGCTATCTGTGTAGGCTTAGTATCAAGGAGGAGCAGAAAGATGTTAAGCATGGAGTGGCACTGTGTCTGTGCCATTCTGTTTTGGCGCTTGTGCTGCTTGTAGCAGTGGCACCTTCCCAGAGAAGTGAGACTCCCAGACATCTGCATTCAGTGAACTCTGCTGCCAGCCTGAAGCTCTGTCTCACAGTCCCACACAGTCTGCAATTCTAAGATCTCAAAAAGTTAACTAATGGTTGAGAAGATTTTCACTTGCTAAACACTTAAAAATTATATCCTCCTATTGACTTGGTTTTTATATTTAAATCAAAATATATATGAACTAGCCACATACTGAGGAATTTGTTTGGAACACTAAGTCTGAGGCTTAACAAAACTTCGGTTGTATTTATCTTCTGTGTTAACGACTAAGAATAAGTATAGCTTGAAAGGCAGACTATCCTTTTCTCACATGAGCAAAACAACTATTAAAATCCCCTATAGAATTCCAAAACCTGACGGGGGAAATCCTTTCCTCAAGAAAAAGCACCACTGTTCCAAAAAACATCCCTACCACTCCTTATAGAAAATCTTACGCTTCTTCATCACATTAGAGAAAAAATTTAGGAAAAAAGAAGTCAGAAAACTATTAGTGATTCTACCAGAGAGAAAAAATTGTCACACTGGAAATGTTACTGTTCTCACAGTATATTTGAAGATATCAGAGTTGATTATACCTTCTGAGAGAGGTCGAATATTGTTGCTGGAAATGTATTGCTGTGTCCCTTTGCTTCATTAACATGTCTATCTGTTTCTGAAGACGCCTGTTTTCCTCCTCAGCCTGTTCTAGGCGACTCAGATCTGTATTGTGACTTGCAATCTTCTCATTGTACCGTTTCCTCAGGGCATCGTAATCCTTCTTCACACCCTCTAGCTTATCCATTGCTGTATCATAAAGTTTATTTAATATCTCTGATGACCCATTTTGCTTCATAACCTGAAAAAAATGCCAGAAACTGCAGTTAATTTTTCTTTATATGTTTTTAATAAAACTTATTTGACTAATAAAAAACTATTATAACTAAAATATATTAACCAAATTTAATGATAAATTACTGTTACTCTAAACATTAATTTATCTGCTTAATGTAAACTGGGGAAAAAAATCTGTTTTATCAAAATAGAGTGCAGAAGTTCAGGAAAATCTCTCTCAAATGCTAACTGATACCAACAGTTGTTAAACTATTTTTCAAGTACTTTGCAGTTTTAGCAGGAGGTAATCATTATTCGACGAAGATGATAGCTGTGATTTAGGAAATGACCACGAGGTGGCATTCATGACAGGCTGCCTGTATCTTCTGTGAACAAATTAAATAATTTAAAACTTCATGAGAATAAGAGCTACCCTAAGTCGTACACAGGCATATATTTTAATATTCATACTAAATATAATCTGAAAACTACCCACAGCGGTTTGCATTCAAAAGTTATCATAAATTATGAACAGGAAGAAAAAAATCCATTTAAACATGAATAAAGTCTGACCCAAGTCTTAGTTTCAAATAAGACATAAGAGTCTTGTTATAAATAGAAACGCTGATGATAAATGACCAGCAACAACAGAAAACCCCTAATGAGCTTCAGCATATCTGGTTGTCCTTCCTTGTCAAAAGGCGAATACATGTGCCTGAAATGAGGCCTTGCTTTTTTTTTTCTACTCCCTCCCCTTTTTTATTAAAAGGCTACCCTCATTTTTTGTTTTTGTGTCTAGAAAATTCAAATTTACCTTGATAGAGCAGTGTGAAGAAACAGAAATGCTCTATATAAAGAGGTTTCAGGAGTTTATATAATAGTAACATTACCCAAAATGGATGTCCCTAGCTGTCTGAAAAAAAAGTGTATTAAACAAGACTGAAAACGCAAGCTCTTTGAAAAATTAGCAACTACTCTATATGCACAACTCATCTGCTTTTGTGTCTTACATTCAGAGTAAGGAGCAGTTCCTGAACATGGAAGAACCTGGGTGCCTGCACACCAAATGGGAAGAAGATCAAAGGAAACTGCTCAGTCTTTGCCCAATATTCATGGCCTGCAGGTAGAGGATAACAACTGACACTGTCTTGAAACCACTTTTCTACACAGGCGAGTTAGGAGAGGCTCAGTTCGCCAGCCTGACACTGGTGTCCTGTAACTAACCATGAGATGTAAAAGCAGAGAGTTACTTTTGATAAAATGGTCCTTGAACAAGGCTGCTCTTCAATGAGTGTCCCTTTGGCATGGCAAATTCCACATATGTCCCTATCCTCAGTGGATTCAGTAGCATAACCCAGACAGAGTTGGACCTGTGATTAGCTAGCATCTTTCAGCAAGCCATTTCAGATATGCTAAACAAGCAATAAACTGTAGGCATATGTATAGTTTAAGTCCATGTTGTTTTAAACGTACTCAAGAGAACCATTTACCTGAAGACTCATTCCCAAAGAACTGGTTTAAGAACCAAGAATTTGAGAATCCAAACAGAAATAAACCACTTGGCACACCTAAAGCATATACAGAACGCCTTTTTGCTGAAAACACACTAAATAATTAAAGGACTAATAGAAAAAGAAATTGGATTAAATTCAGCATAAACTTGTGAACAGAGGTTTGATGAAGGAAAGCAAAAATGCCATAAACAGGAAGCAGTGTAATGAGGAAGGTCCCCCATTCAAAATCCCAGTCTGATAAAAAGTAAATAGTCCCAGCTGAACCGAGGAAGACAGCCATGGCAACAAGAAACTTCATATGCGGCCAGCAGAAACTTAAGCTGGTCAGCTGCTACACAGCAAATCCATGACAATCCCACACTAAGAGTAACCTGATCAAAAGCTTTTGCTCTCTGAGGCCACCGAGATGCTGTGTTTTGCTACAGCCTGACGACGAAACAACAGGTCAGAGAGATCAACATAAACAGTGTTAGACTAACTCAGATGAGAAATAGCACAGACAAGATAAGAGTCTTGGCATGCCTTCAAGACACCATGATTCACTTTGACTTGCTGAGAAATGGAGTTAAACAACTTTCTCATTGACAGTCACATACAGAGTTTTCTTTAAAGGTTCAGTCATGATGTTGACACAAGACTGCACTTATTTAAATACTGACAGTGATACTTCAGTTACCTTCTGCGTTGCCAGATAATTTCAAACTTCAGGACAGAACCTCAAAGTACAATAGCCTTCTCTTGGCAATTTTACATCCCTGCTATGCAGACTGGGAAACTGAGGCACAGAACAGTACAGCAACTTGCTAAGGTTCACAGAGCAAGCCATTTCTGCTACACAGAACACAAGCCATCTTCTGAACCAACTCACGAGACTATTTCACAGCAGAACTCTCAAGATAAGGTTAGAGGAAGGCATCAAAAGGAAATCCAAACCTTCACTCCTCTTTGCACTAGCCCTCAAGCACCTCCTAAGCACCATTCAGCACATCCAGCTTGCTTTGACCTTTGCCCCTCCTACCCTAGCAAATAATTATTTTTGTTTGCGTAGGTTTTGCTTCTGAAGCCTAATGTTTGACTTGCAAGTTTGCCCTGTGAATCAGCCTACACACAGTTAACCAAACTACTGTTTAACTATTCCATGTTACTGCACCTATTGTAACTAAATGATCAGATTCTTCTGTAGGTGAGCCATGGTTGCGATACGACCAGTTGCTCCTTACTACTACTTTTCAATCATTCCCCAAACCACTAAGATATCACTAGAATAATTTAAAATAAAATTAAAGAACCAAATAAACCATATCTGTCAGCTTTTTTTGTGATACTTACATAAAACAAACATAACATGACAAGTAAAGCTAGCCCTGTCCTATATATAGCTTAGGAAAAGTTACCTTTTTTATCACTTTGCAAGTTCAGGCTAGGATTGATACCTTTCTACTCACTTAAAAAATAACAGGCGTATACTATCTTCCTCACATTGACTCTGCATCAAAATTTAATACCACCTAATATTCTCTATTCATCCTAATTTTTCCTGCTAAACACAGAAATCCAATTATCGTGCGAGATCTCATTTTATCCTCACTTGCTCTAAAGTGTAAGCCAAATGTTTTAGAATGAGACACAGAAGGCAGCAAGGCCACACACTCAGATTTATTGACTTACTTATCAGAGGAGCAATTCATGATCTCTTCTAGCATGTATACTACAAGCTGTAGCTCACCTGCTGCTGCTGGCTGCGCAGGTCTGTTATCTCCTTCTGATCCTCGTCGTGAAGTCTTTTCATTTCCTCACATGACTGCTGGAGGTGGTTGTGTTCTCGCACCAACTGCGTGTTTTTCCTCTTCAAGGTATCCATGTCCTCCTTCAGCTGTGACTGGTCACTCAGCAGCCGGCTGTGCAACGTGCTGTCATGGCACACAAAAAATATTCTTAAAGGCCAACTTGTCAGGACAAAGTCCTGGGCTAATTCATTTCAAGCATGAGTTTCCTACCAAGAAAGGAAGTAAAACTAAATCTATTCTGCATACTTGAGTATTCTATGCACCGGGGGGGGCGGTTATCAGAAATAAATAGGGACATAAATATAAAAGTACACAGCACTCAAATAGCATTGGAAGAGGTCATTGGCTTATGCCACTATTTATGCCATTTCACAGCTGTTTTAAAAACAGACAGAAATTGCATGATGAGAGCATAAGGTGATCTTGGAGGTAATAGGTATTATCTCACTAATCACCTACATGTTCTATTGGGCCCCTCAGCAGAGCAACAGGTAACTAAAATACAGATGAAAAACTAGAAACATTTCCTCCCTAAAAACCACCCCAAACAACAAAAAAACCCACATCCAACAACAATGACTACATTCAAGCAGGTCAAAAGTGCTAGTGAAGTTACTCCAACAAGCCATAATTGTTGAAAGAAATACATTCTCACTTCAAAATTAAACTACTGAGCAGACATGCTGAGGCTATCATTCCAATTCAAATTCAAGGTAGCACTCCAAAATTAGACCAGAACACCGTTGAAAAAGAAAAAAAAAAAACCTACCCACAAAACACTCCAAACAATTGAACATATTTTACGACCACAGAACAAATAAGGAGTGACATCTGGATACTGACAAGTATTTCTGTTATTGAAACACACAGATTGAAACTGAACTCTCACACCTGCTGGTAATTTGTTCAAAGGCTGTGTTTATAAAGAACACACATATAACACACAACACTGAATAGAAACAATTTACATTTTAAGATACTTTGTATTCCTTCTTTATGAAGTAAAATACCAATATTTCCTGCACAGAATGACTCAAAGCATTTAACAAAAACCAAGTCTTTCTTGAAGAAGGAATAGTAACTTTTTTTTTTTTTTTAAAGGCATGGAATTTGAAGAATTAGTGCAAAAGAAAATGACATTTGAACAGCATATTCTACTTGATGCCTGCCTTGACCCTGAGAATTACTCACATGATGAAAAGGAATTGCATGCATGGATTTCAACGTGTGTCATCATGTTTTGGGGCACCTGAATGCCAACACTGAGTTTCACTCTCCATAAAATTTTAAGTAGGAAACCAAATTTTTCTAATCCAATTAAATTAGTTCTTAAAATAAATGGAATTACCTCTGAATCAACTGAAACATACTATACTTTCTTGTGACCAGGTAATACTAGTCTGCAACAACGGTAAGAGTGAAGGCTTGTCATAGAATCATAGAATGGTCTGGGTTGGAAGGGACCCCATGGATCATAGAGCTCCAACCCCCCTGCCACAGGCAGGGCCACCAACCTCCAGGGCTGGATCTACACAAGGTTGCCCAGGGCCCCATCCAACCTCGCCTTGAACACTTCCAGGGATGGGGCAAATGTATATAGGCATCATTTAGCACAAGTCAAATTTTTTGGCCTCTGAGGAATATGGGTATACTCTTGATGTACTTGACTATTGCAATCATCCACTCCGTCTTTTAAAACGTAAAGTTCTTTTCCTCACATGAGAGAATAAATCCTTTTGCACTATTATAAAAATATTGAAATAAACACAGTAAAACACTGGTTTAAGGGACTAGAGAACTCTTAAATAAAGCAAGCAAAACACGTTGTTTGGGGTTTTTTTAGGATAAACAATACAAGCCTTTCACATCAGCATTGGATGGATACAGGACATTCAGCTCTGAAAAAATCCATCTACAATATACATAACACTAAAGTTTTGTACAGAATTCACTAGCAAATTAAAGTACTTCAAAATCCTCAAATTAAACTAGGAATAAAGCTCTTTCTGAAGAAGCCACATAACGTGCTCCATCTGTACCTGTTAACAATCTTTAATATTATTTCAGGTTTTGGAAGAAAATCATAAGGAGATGATGCCTATCCTTAAGGGCTTGAGAGTTGTGGGTGAAAACACTATGTAAAAACTAGCAGCCCCTAATGAAAAAACTGCTGTCATGAAATACTACCCTTACTTTACAGCATAGATTTAAGTGAAATAAACTTCAAACACAGAATTTATCTGCATTTCTATTTCTGAGATGTCTACCTTTAAAGTGAAGAAAACACATTCCTACTTGCATCAAGTGTCTGGGTTTTTAAATAGAAATACATGCTAGAGATACCCTACAATTTCTCCTTATTTGATTGCATTTTCATAAATGCTTACGATTGGTTTAAGCCTGTGTTAAAAACTTACAGGAGACAGTGTGACAGCTATCACAACCCATTATAAAGCAGTAAACAAATGACAGTCTCTCGAATTATATTCTGCCCTCCAGCCTGACAGTAAGACAATTGGATTGTAATTGCAAGTCAGTAACTAGGCTTTCCTTGTCTGCATCTCATCAAGACATCAGGTATTTCTATCTCCAATTCTTCAAAATAAAACAAGCGTTCAATACTTCTTTCAAACAGGCCAGAAATATTTTATCTGATGCCAGTAAACGTTAATCTTGTGATTAAAGAGGAAAAACAGAAAAAAAAATTATTTCATTACCATGTTCTAATACTTCATGTTCTAGCACAGACTGGTAAACTCTTACCTTGTGTGGCTTGACTAATACTTACTGATAAAAGTCTGCCTCTTTTGCTGCTTCTTCACACCTTTTTAGTGTCTTGGTGTGTTGATTCTGCAGAGATTGTAGGTCTGACATGGCCTTCATGCACTGAATCTTCAGCCTTTCATAATCATGATTTGGTTTTGGACTAGGCCTAGCATGAAAAAAAGAGTGTTAAGTTGAACATCAGAGCTAAAGAAAATGAAAAGGCTGGGAATCTACTATCCAATAAATAAATATCACACAACTGCTGATACTTCGATTATATTTTCCTTTCACTTAAATACTGACCACTTCATGTTAAGATGCATTCACAAATAAAAATTCACTGACTTAAACCTGTAGTAGTTTTATAGTGAGATGTAACATCTAATAATGAGATAATTGTAACACTAACCCAGCCAAAAATAGCCCTGAGTGTCCATGTACCTCTCTTCTGAGCAGCCACATTATCACACAGCAGAACTGCCACTTGATACAAGAACCAGTCAATCACAGCACATGCAGCTTTCCTGTGTCAAAACTAGGAAAGAAAAAGCGCAGAGCTGCTGAAAAGACTGGGGCTGGAAAGAGGCTGCCAGAGCCAAGAGGGGGCTGTGTGGAAAACAGGGCTAGGAAAACCTTCTCCTCAAGGCAGCAGCTGTAAGACCTAGTCTAGGAAAATCAGCACCGGGGTTGAGAGAAAGATTTTCAGTGGGACACCAAACACACACACACACACACACACCCCTACACACATCCCTTTGCTGGCAGAATTTGACTGGTTTAACTAGTTGACCATTGAATTTCACCAATTTGGTCTGAATTGCAATTTTGTAATTCTGTTGAATTACATACCTGATTGAATGATAACATGTTCTTTTAAACTATCACAAAGGTGAGAAAGCAAGTTAGAATCTAGCTTACATTTCTGTAAAATAACCCAAGTTTTGTTCCAGTAATTATTAGGAATCTGCAAAACAATGTAATATCCAATAAGAAATTTTCAGTAAACTGAAGTGAAAGCCAAAATCAGGCAACAGAAAATTTCTGACTGGGACTTTTATTAGTATAATAGGATGATTGGGAGAGGAGAAATTTTCTAAAATAATCTACTTTGCCAATCAACCAACATGAATCATGGCTAGAATGAGTGGGTCATTGCATGTGGTACATTTATTTATTAGAAAAATCATAGATTCTCCCTAGAAACTAAATTAGCTGAATTATGCCTTCTTGTTTTGAAGCACTTAGCTTCTAAAAGAGACTCTAAGTTGAACTGCTCCTCCTCTACACAACCACAAAATTTTTGCACCAGTGATTTTCTAGTTTTAAAAATGAAGCTTCTGACAACTGTCACTGTGTCATCTCTGGGGGCTCTTATAACTCCACAGACAATTTTTAAAAAGTACTAAAAAAACACCAAGCAATTGTTTTCTAATTTGACTTTGTTTATTCTCATACAAGATTTGCTCAATTGCTGCACAGAACACCCTTTCTCCCTCCCACCACACTCTCTCCCAAACAGCTTTGCTTAAGCACATCCTGAAAAGCAATCAGAGTTTTCTTTGCTTCAGAGAAAAACAGCAACATGGATTCTGGAACTGAAATGCAGCTGGTAAGTGAACTGAAATGAAAATGGTTTCACACTGCTGCAGTGGTGAGAATTGTTAAAAAAATAAATGCCAGCCACAGACTTTTAGGGAGTTTGTGTATGATGTGAAGGTGCTTTTTAGCAATCTAGCTGCATTTGGGTTGCTGAGTAGCAAGGTCTTCAGTTGTAACTCCTCTTTTTTCCTCCTTTTTCCAGATAAGTGCTCCTGGAGAAAACAAAACCAAAGAACCTTTCCTCGACTGAAGACTTTAGCAACAATTAAAAGCCAAATTCATATAAAGTAGCTAAATATTCAAGTCACATCAACTGGGATGTCTTTTGTTTTTTTTTTATTCAGTATTTAGGGGTGCCAAAAGCAGTAGTACACAACTCATACTGTGTCACAGACATTACTGCAACTACTGTGGTGTTACTATTAAAATACAATCCTAATGAGCATAAGCAAAACTTAATTTGCAATGTTCACACCCTTGACAGAATCACTAAAAACCCAAGTATTGATTTAAATTAGACTTTAGGGTGAAATTATTGAAAGTAGACACCATCTGTCTGCCACAGTCATTAAAATAACATTAATCAAAGCACAGTTTAACTCTCAGTTGAAGTGTTAAGCTTACTGAGACCCCTCAACACATGTTCATACTAAGCTTGTAATCATACATCCGTATTAGTGCAAAATGTTGCAGTGTATGAATTTTTACTAAAGGATAACTATTAGGTAAGTCTCAAAACTATGGTGAGAAGTTGTTCTACAAGCCTAACAGCAATCATGTGTATTTCATATATTCCTGGATTAAAACTAGCATTACTGTGAAAAATCCTATAAACATATGGATAGGAAGTATGAAAGTACAGAAGGTAGCCTACCTACACAATGAGGAATGAACAATACCACCAGTAACATGCTGCATTCTAGCTCATCTACACAAAATAGAAAACATCTGGATTGCCAAGGCCATATGTTCTGCACTCCTGTTCCAAGGGTTTATGTCTCAGCAAGAAAAACAGAGATATGCACTGGAAGAATATTGGTCAGAAGTAAAAAAATAAAAATCACTGCAACAAAGCAGTCTGTTCCAAAGCACACAGTGATAGGCTCGTGCTTAAGACAGACCACTACAGATTTTTTGCTAAAACGCCTCACAAAATACACAGGAGACTAAGATTTCAATAGAGGAGACTGGTCTGTTACTATTAAATAGTCTGGTACTATTTCAATAACGGAGATGTGTCTGTTACTATTTTGGAATATTTTGATCAAATATTAACAAAATTTAAAATACTAGTGTCCAAGGTCTAACTATTTTTCTGATCTTCACATAATTCTCAAAATCCATTGTATTACAGTGGATTTACCTTGAACATAACTCAAGGCCACAGTGAGACAGACATTTACATGTACCTGATGCTGATAGAAAAGCTCATGACAACAGCAGATCCAACTTTATGAGCAATGACTACCCAACAACTTCAAAATGTCTTCATTTATCACAGAATCACTAGGTTAGAAAAGACCTTTGAGATAACTGAATCCAACCGTACCTGTCCTCTACTAAACCAAATCCCTAAGCACCTCATCTACCAGTATTTTAAATACATCCAGGATTGGTGAACCAAACACCACCCTGGGTAGTCTGTTCCAATGCCTGATAACCCTTTCAATGAAGAGTTTTTTCCTAATGTCTAAAAAATTACTGCAAATCCACAACCAACACCACCAGCTACAGATTACACTTTAGGTCTCTTCTCAGAGGCAGTTTTTTGGGGGGGTTACTTATGGCAGTTCTCTTCCTACTACAAGATAAGGAGTAAAGGTATCAAGGCTATAATGTGCACCTTAAGCACACTAAATTGGTCAAATCTTCACTTACTCACCACAGCACATGCATGCATACAGTCACTGTCAAGTGACACAAGCACAGCATGAGCAATGCTACAGGAGTAGTCCAGCAGGATGACACATGTTCATCTGATTCAGCACATCACAATCCACTGCCGTGGCTCCTCTTCTGGTCTAGACTTAGTCAACACTTGCGTTGGAAACCAGCTCTCCGTTTTGCAACTGCCAACCTTTACAGCCAGCACAGCCCAGCCTACGAATGCATTGAGAGCTGCAACTGTTTTGAAGCATACCATCGTGACATGTCAAGATTTGCCTCTGCACCACCTTTGCCGTGATTAAAGTGGCAAAAACAGCCAGGAAAGCAAAAGCCCTTTTTGGGTCATAAAAGTCACCATGTGAAGCTTTCACGCTTCAGTGTAACAGTTTGCAATGCCTGCGCTTTGACTCCTGGAAGGCTGAGCTTTTATATAAGGAAAAAATTTCAAAACAAAAGTAAAAAAACCCCAAACCAACAAAACCAGAAAGCTTTCAAACACTATAGACATCTATGCAGATGTGAAGAGCATCTGCTTTTATACTGAAGGAAAGAAATGTCAACTAATAACCTTCATTCATTTCCCATTCTTCAAATATTTAAGTGTCTGGAAGGCAGCATCCTTCATCTAGCATGCACTGTCCAAGCACTGCTCCAATGCAATGTTTATTTTGATGAGTTATTTAAGCTGTAAACATTTATATTTTTAACAGCATACAAATCCTACACTGTCAACAGAAGATTGATTTGACAGTTGCAGAGAAAAAAGTAGGGCAGTCTAGAGGACAGTTCATCAGAACTTTACTAAAAGCATCCTGGATTATGGAGAACTTTACTGTAAGCTACAAAATCCTCAGTGTCTCAGCTATATTGACTTCAAGTAAGAAATCTTTCTATATAAGAAAGTAACTGGAAGCTATGCATGAGATGTCGATATTTGACAAGCTCTTCCCCTCTCATCCCCACAACACTTGGAGACCCTCAGACAGAACACAAGTCTCCTTAAAGCAGCCCTCAGAACTCATGTGGGGAAAAAAAGAGGCATGAAGATGGATAGCTAAGGAGTAAATCAAATGCCCAGATACTCTCAATTACAGTTCACTGGTTCAAATCTTGACATAAGGACAAAAAGTTTAATTAATTACCTGACCACATACATATAGAGCAAATGAAGTAACAGACAGAAACAACTAAGCAAGCATTACAGTTCAGAGAAGTTTTAATGGCAAAACCTCCCAGAAAATATTGGCTTTTTAGTTTCAGTGACAATTTTTTTCTAAGGTTGAAAAATATCTCTTACATAGCCACATTTATAAACAGTAGCAGATCTTTAACCCTCTAAAATAAACTAAATTTGATCCCTACCCTATTATAACCCTTGTCTACAATTAACTCATACACTCCCTGAGATAAGCCTTACTTATATCAACCCTCAAATCAGAATGAGCTGCGTAAGGCTGCTGACTATTAACCGACTTTGACCACATATTCTATAATTTGGCAGCACCCAGGACTTCTCAGTGGAGAGGAGTTCCTTACCCTCAATGTGTTGATGCTACACAATGCCTCAAATACATGTATACCAGAAAGCACATCCCCTAAAGAAAAGCTTACTCCCCTCAATCGAAGTCCAAACCCCTTTTTCCTTGCAGAAGCACAGAAATAGCTGAGGGGTTTTTTTCCTCTCCTAATTTCTGTCCTCCAGCCAAGTATGTAGCTCAATTTCCCTTTCTTCTCTCTTGCTTTCAAAACAGCAAATGCTTCAATCACGATCTTCTTTCCCTACCCACAACATGACCCAGAAGGCCTAAACTACTTGTTTGCTTTCTTCTCTGGACATAGAGATGAACTCTACTGCCCTCATTCCCACAGCAAAATTGCTGGAGAAAGCAGGAACTGGCATTCAACAGCAGCTCTGAAATCTGGATGTGGACACTTACATACACACACATCACCAGGTTGCAGGTAGCTTACAAGCAACAAATATATACTTAGATACCTTACTGCTTTACAGGCAAGCAGGAATCAAGACAGATGAAAACAATAATGAGGAGAAGATTGAAGTATTACATTTCCTTTATTTTTACCTGCAGTCATCAAACGTTGATCCCGGAGATGACAGTGCAAGTCGCTTACGCAGCTCATCTCTCTCACGAGTTACCTGACGGAGCTGATACAATATTGTCTCCAGCTTCTCGCTCATCTGTCTCGTGTCTATTACAGGTGGTGGAGATGACGCTTTACCAGTCGTACCTGACAGAGATAAATAACTGATGATCAGAGAACTCCAAAGAAGAATGTACCTTCATTAAATAAGCTAACACAAATTTTAAAAAAATCCTGGGTTTTTTGGATGCAGTATCCTGTTCAAAAATGAAACAAATCAGGTAAGTTTTCATCAGTGATTTGACACAAGGATAACTAATTCAGTCAGACCCCATGCTTGCAGAAAGGCCCTTTCTGTGATGCACTCAAAGTTGGCAAGAGTTTAGAAGTTGTCTCTAAGACAAGCTTGCAGTCACAATTACAAAGACCTTAGAAACTACCAGGAACAAGGAGTCATAGGTACAAAGTTATTCCCAGTAAAAAAACATAGTCAATTCCACCCAGCAACAGCAGAGAAAGAGTTACAGCACAGGGGCTCTTTTCCTGTTCCTTTATCTAGCAGCACAGACATACTATTCTATGTGCTATTGCCAACATTTATTTTTAACACAATTCTATGCTTTCACATGCTGCAGTTTATCAGTGTAGTATGAGATTCGACTTGCCAACAAATCATGAGAAATTACGGGTTGGTTTTTTTTAAACAGCATTGGTGAAAATGAGCACAGTAAATCACTGCAACTGGACTACACATCGAATTTCCTCTAAGGGGCAGTCATACATTAAAGACTTTTGTGGGAACTTTTAGTTCTTGGCTCTTTTAATATCAGACGAATAATGATGCATACTGTCTTCTCAGACAGCTCTAACAGTATTAAGATGTCTTCGTCCACCTGAGAGATGAGAGCATGGTGTGTTTCACAATATGCTGGCAATTAATTCAACTGCATGTTTAGATCTGCCCATTTTGATCCCAGACATATGAGAAGAAACTCAAAGGTATAAGATACAGATGTGAAAGTCAAAGGCCTAAATGTATACAGGAGAGTAGAACATCTCTTTTGTGTAGAAAACAGAAGAAATAGTTTGCATAATTATACACTTGAAGCAAGTTGATGACATATACTATGACTTTTTTTAAATGAAGAAACTTAAGATACAACAGTAAAATAATGCTCTCTGATCACTGTTATTTTCAAACAAAGTAATTTCTTCTGATCGAATGCTAACGAGTTGCAAGGATTTGCTTTTTAACTCAAAACTCAGTTCAGGAAGGTACTGCAGAATGCAAAAGCTCCCTCTAACTTTTAAGCAGAACTACCTGTGCTATAAAGTTCCCACACCAAAAGAACTGCAGGGTCAGGGCTATCATACATACAGAATCTAGAATAATAGGATCCTTGTTCTTACTGCTCTCAGCTGTTACTGTAATTCTATAATGAGAATTTATGAGCACAGGCTGTTCTTTCAATCTAACTATTGCATTATAATGTATGTAAAAGCTCAAATAGCAACCTGAAGAACTAAAGGCCTGCAGGAACAGTATGTATTCTGTATAAAGATACAAAATCACACTGCTCAAAGAATTCTCAATGGAGGCTGCATTCAGGTGTTCTACTACTGTTTCACTCCTCTATCCAGATGGAGCACTGCTATCCATAAGGACGAAGGATCCCAAACTTCTAAAATTCATTTGCCTTTTTTTTTTAAAAAAAAAACCCAACACAAACCCTACCTAATTTTTAAGGTAAGATTATACAGAAACCAGTAATAATGAAAATGCTCTATACTAGGCTTACAGTGTAGGGAATAAAGAGAGGAAAAAATTGTCAGATGAAGCCAAAATATGTATTCATTTTGAATAGTTTGGACAAATTAACGAGCAAGGGATTTCATAAACAAATGAAAAGGTAAAGGCAGACAGGCTGCATGGTCTTAGGTAAATTCACTGGCAGCCTGTACATCCTCTCACTGGAGCTGACACATCAGAATATGCATAACACTGGAAAAGTCCCCTTGTCATCCTTATAGAGATGTTCAAAAGCTTATCCATCATCCTTGCAAGCAAAACAGATGAATAGGATGCAAGGGCACAGGAAGAAGGAGCAGATAAATCAAGAAGGCTGGTGTGCCTTAGATGGAGTACAGGGCACTGGATTAACAGTAGTTAACACTAGTAACTGCGTTAGCCTCAGTAGCAGTCCCACGGACTATGTCCCCTGTACAAGTCCTACACAAGCCTGCAATGGCTGCTCTGGGAATCTACAACATAGTAAGAAGTGGTAAGTTACACTTCTGCTCCACCACGCGTTCCCCCCCAGCTTTGACAAGATCCCAGTGACACTTTTCAGCCAAGAAGAACATTTGTACAGAGACACCAAAAACTGTGCCAAGTAAGGCATGACTGCTTTAAGTAAAGGCAGGCTAATTAATTAGTCGTAGAAAAGAAGCTTTCTTGACTAATGTGAAACCATTCATCTCAGTACCAGAAAAGGTTATTTTCCACTAACTTGTCACTTTTTACAAGTACATCAACAAATACTTTCATCTCAAATGTAATATCATCATTGTCAACACATAATGCCAGCCAAGAGATGTACACCTTTAAGTGCTGTAAAAACACAGATCAATAAGATCCAGATATTCTCCTTCTTATGCTCAAAAGAAGTCCAAAAAGTTTACATTTGCTTGATTTACTAACAACCTCACATGTTCAATAGTTGTACAAAAAGTCTCATAAATGTTAAATCAGATTTGTGGATGGAAAAAGAACCAACTCTTTCATCAGAAAAATTCAATATTCATTTCCTTTAAAGGGGCTTTTATAGTTGGATGCTAAAAGCGTTTTATTGCATCTAGCATCCTAATGCAGTAAAAGAAAAAAGTGACCTGTGCTTCCAGCTTTGTATTTTTTCCATCTGACTGCAGATTTTACACAACAGCACTTCCTTTCTGAACTTTAACCAGTTAAACTGGTCTTAAAATATACAAAAGGCTAAAATCTCCATTATCCAGATTACTCCACCTTTCAGTAACTCACCTGCTTTCTCAGACAAGCTGGGTTTGTGAAAATGTATTCACTGCATGTCCGGCCAAGTGCAACTCACTCTTCTGCTTCGCTAAGGCACACAATTCATTCTTCATGTGAGCTGCACTTGGGCTCTGAGAACCCAACTGCATGGAAGTCACCTGCCTGGCCAGCCTCCAGGCAAGCAGTGCTCCACCAACACCTGAAACAGCCTGACAACAGGGAGGCAGCGGTGTGCAGGCAAAACACATTCTGCCCACAATGCACTACATTCATTAAGTCCCAAGTATGCATTGGCCTAATCTAAAGCAGGACTTTTTATCCATCATACATTTATATAAAAGAAAAGCCTCAAAAACAGCTGGAGGAATCTTATCTCCCATAATTATAGTCCAAATGCTGGACTTCGCAGAAACCACAGAGACCCATTATGGTAGTACATACCAAATACAATTCTGGATGATTACTCCATTCATCACTGATTGAAGAGATAATAAAGCCAACACAGAAACCACTGCTCAGTTAGCTGCTTATCTGGGGATAGCAGATTTGTTGAAGAAAAAAAAAAAAGAGTGTTTTAAGAGTAACAGATGTGGCAAACTTGCCTAACTGACCAAGAGGTAGCACAATTCCAAATTAATATCATGTTGAAGTGGGAAAAAGGGGAACCAATCCATAAACAGCTAGTTTTAAGAAATACCATTAATATATCTTGAATTCCAATTAACTAATTTCTTTGACAAATACATTTGTACAGGTTCAACTAATTCAAAGGGCAATCTGTCACAGCTAACAGAAAGCCTCCATTTTATAACTTTTTTAAAGCTCTGCTTATAAATTTGTGCCAAATCTTGCTTGCTAACAGACTATTCATTGTACTATCAAGTCTCTTCATTGCTTTCTTTCATTAAAAAGATGTAATTTCTTTACAAACTTGTAAATCATGACAGAAATCATCAAAGATGACTTGCAAGATGTATTGCAAAGCATGGTCAATAGGGTTTCTCCCCAAGCTCATAAAGAGCTAGGGAGTAAAGACTTATACCTGCTGTAGGAAAATGCATGCTAAAATATTTACTTTCTTTCAATAATTTATGAGGACTACAACAGGATTACATAACACAAGTTATCATTTAGATACATTTCTTCAGATATATCTTGTGAAGTGGTCTTGAAATAGAGGTGAACAGAACTACATGTAGATGAAATAAAACATTGGTAAAAGCAAGCAGCAGGGCACTGAGGAAAGGAAACTGAAAACTAAAATACTGAACTGTGGAAACAGTTTCATATGACGGACAGAACACCTAATAGGTTATGAAAGCAGCGTGGATCATGTAACAAGCAAGGACAAAAGAATGGGTAGCACTTCAGTATTTGTTTTACTGCAGAACATAACAAGCTAAACAAAGGCAACAGCACGTACCACAAAACTTTCAACTTCAGTAAGTTTAAGACTTTAGAAAGAACTGAACAGTGGTTCTGGAAAGATAGATGTGAAAAAAATTGCAACCAAATACTAAAAGATAGCAGGAGGAAGAAGGGATAGATATGTCAATTATAAAAAGTCCTCCCAGAACTCTGCTAAGCTAAAACACAAGAGTAAAATCTTTTATCATGACCGAGGGAAAAAAAAAACAAAAGAACTTAAGCGTCTGGGTTTGAATATTCAGGAACTCCATGGCAAGAAAGCCCAAAGCCCACATCTGTCAGGCTTACAACCACACACAGACAGCACAACCTAGACGAAAGTGCCCTGTCTGAACCCAAGGAAAACAAGGATTAGGGTCAACCACTGCACACTGACCGAGGGTATGAAACACTACTTGCTTCACATCTTCTGCAGAGGAGCTGTGAGCATTGTCTCACCCTTCTGTTTCACAGCCCCAGAAGAAACTACTGAGGACCAAAAGGATTTCCTGACTGCACAGACTGATACAGGGCCTCAGAGAGCAGTGAAAGACACTGTGTTCCCAACACGCTGTCTGGAGTGCAAGAGAGGTATCCACACACACTGTATTTCCATCCAAATCATTATAGACCAACCAAATCTTGAGAAATTCCTCCAGGGAGTTGCCAGATGTTAAGAAGATATTATAGCAAACAAAATACCATGAAGTGGTTCAGCTATTTGTTAGTGGATCTCAACCCATATATATATGCAGAACCCTTAAGAGACCAAGAATTAACTCAGATGGATTAGTTACAGGAAATTTAAAACAAACAAACAAAAAAAAGAAAAACACCCAAAAGACCCACAAAAAAAAGAACAAAACCCCTCAAACTACAGCAAAAAACCTCCCACCCTTCCTCCTCCAAGGCTGCATCAAGTAGACAGCAGCAAAGTTAACCTTTTGTTGTTACTTTTTAAAAAAAACAGGACGTCGCATCCACTGAGTAATGCTTGGTTGCCTCTGAAGTGACAGAATTTGAGAACACACTATGCATGACTACATGTCAACCCTATAGCTGCCTGGAAATGGATGCCATACAAGTCAGTGGTAACACAATAAAGCTATTCTAAATGTTTGGTACTTAAGAGAATACAGTTATTAACAAACACATGGAAAAATTAGCTTAAAAAAAAAAGGATCAATCCTAGAGAGGTCAACATGATTCATGAACAAAGAGGAATACAATGAAGTTACTAAAGTTTGTGGAAGAGAGTGTTTATTTCCTAAATTAAGTCTTGTTTCCAGTAAACTAAACAAATCCAGCAGTTGTAATGCTGTCACTTGTTCAACAATTGACACCTAGCGACAAATGAACTAACTTCACAGAAGATAATTTTTGTGTTTGTTAGTAGATAAAGCAAGAATTACAAGAGATTCCTACAGGCTGTCAGGAGGAGAAGTAAGATTTTTCAGACAAGGAACAAGTGTTTATCTTTGAAAGAACATCACAAATCACACTTGCAACTGAACACTTCCTGTGAATAGTGAAAGGATTTACTTTGTTATATAGAGCTGTAGAAAGTGTGAAGCAATAAACTGAAATTACAACAACATAAAAGGACAGTTGACACCATAGCCAGTGTGAAAATAGGGAATGAAAGACTACAGTTTTTAGAAAGAATTACCATTTAATTGGAGGAGGGGTAATGTTTGCTTTGGAGTAAGAATTAAGGCCCTCAGATTAAGTAACTTGAATTGCAATTAGTAAAAAACTATCTGTAAACAGCCTGTCAAACTGATAAGCTAACAGCGTTCATTAAGCAAGGAAATACTGACACTTGAAGACAAAGCTGGACAAGCTTGGTGGCATCAGATATATAACCACCTGATGGCTGCAAGAAGAAAAATCATAAAATTTTAGTGCCAGTGGTGGTGTTCGTTACAGACTGGTGTGTAAATTCCCACAGGAAAAGGTATAACCGCGATATGAACAGTGAAGAGCAAGAAAAACCACTTACGATTTAAAAAGTGACAACACTTGCAAAGAACTGCACAACTAAAACAATAATACTGTTAAAAGTTGAAAAATGAAGGTGATACGTGATGTGGAATAAAGAGGATCCAAGACTGACAGTTAAAAATCACAACAGTGCAGAGAGATTTGGCTGTGGAAAGAAGAAAATTATGCATTTGTAAAGACAGAAAGACTTTTCCATTCAAAAAATCCTCTCATTTGGATCTCAGTATATATTCAAAAGAAAGGAAGAGTATGCAATGCCTTTCTGTTAAAAACTCATCTTGAAAAAAACCATAATGCTAGCTATCCTCAGAGTCACAGCCTGACTCCTACATGTAAGCTGATCATTTCTTTTAAGCAATATTTCTTAAAAAAAATAAAATTACTGTACATTGAAGAGTGGAGGAAGAATCACGTTTTCAAAGCACTAAATGAAAACTCAGAAGTTTCATTATCGTACTATAGGGTAGGTAAAAATTCTCTTGAATCCAGAAACTATAATCCTGTTCTGGCATCATATTACTCAGGTCAGTTACTGTAGGCTGTAGAAGGAGTATAGGGTATTAACAGTCTTGAAACATACCCTTTAAGTCAAGTTACAGAGGCTTTTTTAGGCAACATGTACCAGAACAAGAACTTAAATAACTATTGTAAAAAGGAAGAAAGGAGATTTTGGAACAAAGGCCAAAGTCAAAAACGAAGTCTGGAAACTAGCAGTACAGTAGATAATCAAGAGATGCACAGAAAGTACTAAGGATACTGTGTTACTAATTTCCATAGTAAACAAATTTGATTATTTCAGGCTGAAGTATCATAGAAGTAGGGTGTTATTTGGCTCACACTATATAGTCTGTAGATAATCTTTCATAACGCAGGTCTTCCACCTTTTCCTTACAGGTCCAGAAAATTATCTGCTCAGACACAAAAGGAATATCTGGTTCAACCCCCCTGTTCAAGTAGGACCACCTAGAGCCACTGGTCCAGGACTAAGTCACTTCAGTTCAGTGCCTAGGAAGCATTTATGCTCAAAATTTTATAAATGACAAAAGATGGAGTGCACTATAGAAAGTGGCGCTTTGAAAATTTACTTTTTAAAGGAGCTCTTTATTCTGTATTTTTTCCTTGCTCTTATCATGACCAGTCAAGTGGGAGACTAGCCAGTGACTGTCACATAAAGCTCTGTTACTAGTTTCATATCCAATTCCTAAGTGACACTGTTGTTCCGTGCTTGGCACGCCAGGCACTGTATCTCCATAAATAATTATTCTGATGTCAGAAAAGCAGGATTGTAGCTTCATTCAGAGAGCCTACCAGGCACAGGGAGTGGGCAGATAAAAGATGCTTCTATTTACGCACAAAACTCTTTGTGATTAGCCAAGAGCAAAGAGAAAGGAAATATACAGAGAGCATGACAATGTAATGAGTATTTGCTCTTTTGGAGGGAAGAAGGTGGGGTTGAAGCACAAAGGTGGGATGCAGGGATTACAGCAGTTTATGTCCTTCAAAATTAGCTACTTTACATGCACAGCGTGACCTTTATTAATACACGGGAGACAGGAAGCATAAGGGGAGAAAGAAAATATTGTCCACTAAGCCAATTTTGAATGGTAAGAGAAGTACACAAGAAAAACTTGTAAAAAGCAACGATGCATCACTCTGGATTTTTATTTACTTACACATTGAAAAGGAAAAAAAAAAGGCAGAT
>VZTU01034032.1:0-40118 GCA_013400835.1 Zapornia atra | reverse complement strand
TTGAGCTGCTGAAAATCACTCTGGTATGTTTCTTTTAAGGGACTGGGCTGAAATCCAGATGGATGATGAGGAAGAAATTCGGAAGGATAAGGAACAGGTTCTTGCATTGCAGTGAACGTGCAAAGAACTTTGTGCAATTTCTATCTCTGCATATCATACAAAACCAAGAAGCAGATGAAGGGGTGTCTTGAGTGCTGCTCATGATATTATATATTAAGGATTGCTTTGTAAAATTGTCAATAAAAAATGATAAAAATCTTTTGGTTTTGACTTTTTTATTAGTATGAAGAATTAACAGAATAAAAGTGGTCTTGTACTATAATATTTTTTTTTAGGATTTTTTTGTTCTGTGATTTTTACTCAACATGAGGTTCCTTGCTCCTAGGATGAATTTTATGTCTCCAAATGTTGTTTTACATTGTCAAGCTGAGGTTTTCTTAACTTGGAAGTCTCAATGTAGCCAAGTTTATGTGGTGAGGAGCAATAGGTCAAATATACTTCACTCCTTACATCTTTTACCACGAAGAGACTTTTACCTTGCAGAATAGAAATTAAGTTTTACATAGTATTATTTACTTCTATGCTTCTTTCTTCATAATTTCAGCAGGTGGTATATAGTAGCAGTAGACTTGGTCTCTCTGCTCAGCATCAATGGGAAGTCAGTTCTCTTTCTGCACTGCAGTGCTTTGTTCCACTATGCTAGTTTGGTGTGATCTATGGTCAGTATACCATATCCAGCTGAACTGCGGGTTGCTATCTTAAAGGCCATGTTATCCATTTTATATTTAATGAAAGGATTATGTGTTTACTTCAGTTGTTTTTCACCACAGCAACAGTGATCAGTGAATTGCAAACCTTCATGTCAGGTGCCTTTTATTAAAGGTCACTATATCCATCACTAAATTGGTTAATTAGGAAATGTAGTTTTAAGAAAATAATTTTTTTTTCTTGCCTCAAATGTTTAAAGATTTATTTGGGTGCCCAACTTGTAAACCTTCTGTTTCTGTGGTCAGAGGTGGTGGCTGACCTTCATATCAGTGGAAACATTCCAATGTATTATTTAGGTTCTGACAATCGAACCCATTACTTGTTTGTATTCTCCCTGCACCACAGAACTCTGCTGTAGTGTGCATTTGCCATCTGACTCCCCCCCCATCTGCTAGGCACTAATATTAGACAACATAGACAATCTTTTCAACAATTTCTTTTACAGGAAAAAATACTTCAGTAACCCTAATTCATAAACTCTAGAGCCGTCGGGCTGAACAGACCATTGATTTGATTTCCTGCCTCATTTCTTGTCTTTAAGGTGAGGGCATATTTTCCACTTCAGTTTTCTTTATGGAGTTTACCATATATTGATGTTTTATTACAGCAGTTCTTTGCCAGAAATTCGAAGAACAAAATCAGCAAGTGGGTGTTCTACTTTGTAGATTAAGGCCAGTGCTTTTCTCTCGTGAATGTAACCTTTATTTCTTTTTGAGTTACTCTTTCAAATATTCCTCTTACACTCATTTCCCTTACACAGACAGGCTGGCTGCTTCCATGCTGTTTCTAGCCCTTCTTAACTAGAAACCCGATGAAGCAGGTGCTACAGTAGTGTGTGCCTGGAGCCCTCAACAGTCAGGTTAATCCTTTGTGTTTGTGGGAATAACTAGAAAGTCACTGGCTGTTTTCAACCTCTGATTTTGACAGTTTTCTCTTCCCATCCCTTTAATCTTGAAAGAAAAGAAATGCTTCTGATAAAACCTCTAACAAAATTGGGACTAGAAAGAATCTTACTTCAATGTCTTAGTAATCTTTTTAGTTAGTCAGTGATGGTTTAAAAACATCTTGATTTTATTTTCTGAGTTTAACATACCTGAAAATGTCTTCCTTGTCTGGAATTTTTATTCCCTTCTCTTTGAGACATACTGGTAGAACTGCACTCTAACTAGAAGACCAAAAAGAAAAGCTGAACTGATTCAGTTCTGTGACACTTGCTATATGTTTTCTTTGGCAAATAGAACAAATTAAGTGTTGAAAGCTTGCTGCTTATGATTATGGATGTGGTTGAATTGTACTTCTCTGCATTTTTGCCTTGATACAAAGACAATGGGCAAACAGTTATGCTTTTTTTTTCTTTCCCTTTTTTATTTCCTCCTGTGCCTGTTGTAGGAATGGCTAAAGCTAAACCCATGTCATGGGATTTGCTCAGAAAAATGATGGGTTTTGTCCAATTAGAGAAAGAGAAAAGGAGGTGGTGGTGGTGGGGAGTGAGAGGCCTGTTGATATTTTTTAACTTCTAGATGATTCTACACATCTTTTTTTGTACAATTACTTTCCCAGCAGATCTACCAGATTTCCTGGCACCAGGGGATGACTTTTACAGGTAAATCTAACTGATGTCAAGTTGCCAGATATTTTTCAGTCAGTTTCTGTATCTTGGTCTTTAAACATTGGTTCTTCCTCCAGCTTGCCAGGAGAGAAATATGTGGTATAATGATAAAGGAATCATGTGAAATTTGTGCTATTCCCAAGAGCTTTAGTTCCACGACCTGCAGCTCCCTTGTGTTCCACCAGATATTTTTGTCATTTCAGGGAAGGTCACAGACTGACATACTGGTGCTACCCAGCCAGGGTGCTGGGCTGTCAGGCCTGATTCTAATGTGCATCTGCGTAGTTGCTTAATAAGAATCAGCCATGTTTCCATGACCATAAAAGAGCAAAATCAGAGTGTAAAACGAATGTGCCTTGTTCTCAAAATCCAGACAAACTTAACTGCTGTTAACTTCAGTTGAATGCTTATTTCTGAAGCACCTACCTGGGAGTCCCTGGAATATTTTAATTAGCTGCCATTTGGCTGGCTGCCTGATAATGTCTAACTTTGGCTTTTCTTTCTTTTTTAGTGCAGAAAGGGCTCTCATCCAAGGAGTTAAGTTACAGAAACCCTGTGAAGCGCTGTCTACTTCTGCTAATGTAGTTGGCTGTACACACCAGAGTATGTTAAGATTTAGAAAGTGAGAATTGAGATTTTTTCTTGTTCATGTTTCATTTCAGTCAGTTGTGAAAATGAATGAATTACATTGAAAATACTGTTCATATCTTGTGCTCGTACTGTAGGGTTTGTGGTATGTCCTCTGGGACTCTTCCTCTAACAGGAAAGAGCTCTGATTCACTGTTTGATTCTAACATTTAATAGACCTTAAGATGCTGTCGTTTTCTGCATCTTATTTATAAAAATTAAATGTTGTTCTTTCCTCTATCACACTCTGGCTTACGTGCGTTGCATTCAATTATCAGAAACACATAAACCAAATTAGCTTTAATTTATCCAGACCCTTTTGATCAGGGAAAAATACATCTGTCTCTTTCATTTGAAAAATGACTTCTGCAAATTGCAAGTCATCAACACAAGGGCATTTCTAAATTACTTTGGCCGAGAGAAGTGTTCCGTGACTTTTTATTTAATTAGGATTAATTAGGTTGTTGAATATGCTTATGCTTTTTGAAAGGGAGGGAAACATGATAGTCTATTTTATATTAATATTACAGATCAGTTGACAAGCACAAAAAATTGAAGCCTCGAAAAACCCACCCCAAATTATTTTCCATATATTGAGGTATGTATTGAAAAAAAAAAAGCTATCTGTGATTTCTGTGGAACAGATGGATTTGAAATACTGATTTCCAATGGAAGTAGAACAGAGATGATAACAGATATTCAGCAGGATATCTGTTGAAGTGGTTTTGGTTTTCTTCAGTCAAAAATGGTGATTGCACAGACTTTTTTGAGAAGCAGAGGCCAGCTTTTGGAGTCTGTATCAGTGGGTGATTTCAGTTCCAATTCTGAGTAGTAGCTAACAAGGAAGTCAAAGTTGGTGGGGTGGTAAATGTGAAACCTTGATAGGTTAGAATTAGATTTGGTATACTAATTTAAATACAAATTCTGGTGAAAAGACAAACCAAAAAACCAAACAAAAGCCCTTCAGCAAAACCTTCATGAATATCTGCTCCAATTAATACTTCAGGTGTTATCCCAGTATGTACAAAAAACATTTCTCTGAACCTAATACAACAGAATTATATATTGTTAATATATAGAGGAATGCAAACATTATTTTTGTTGACAATGTTTCAGTTATGATATGTCTTAAAAATTTTTTTGGAAGAAGAAATCATAAAACTCCATACATTTATTTTGCTTTGTCTGGTTGGAGTTGTCCATATGTTACATTTACTATAGATTTTTCTACACAAGACTGAAAATTCCTGGCTGAAGAAACTCCTTACTCCCTTGTGAGAGACCTTCCATGATTTTCTGCTGCAGTAAGTTTTTCTGTACCATAAAAGAATGGCAGTGGAGGCAGGAACTTTTAAATAAGCATAAAGTTGTAAAGGGAATTGGTGTGTATCGGGTATTACACACTGATCTACTTAAGATTCTGGTTTTAGCCATAAATGGCTGTATATTGGGCAATCTATTCTGTAGGAGGAACTTGATGTAATAAAGGAATGACTGAGACAGAGGAAGGAAAAACTCTATTCCTCTCCTGAACCATGGAACACATGGTTCATTTTGTAGATTTTCTTCCCAGAAAACTGTGTTGAGGGGGGAAGGAAAGAAGAGGGCAAAGCATTTTTCCAGTTTTGTTGCTGGAACAGCTCCAGTTTCTCAAGTGACAAGGACACTGACAATGACTATATTTTGAAGGAGGGTGCCTGTCTAGATTGGAATGAGAAATAGGAGCTAGAAAGAGTGTAGGGTAACCTTTACTAAAGGAGTTGAACAAAATCAGTCCAAGTATCTGCTGAGGGAGAGGTATTTCTAGTCCTTAAATGGTTTTTTGCTTCTAAACCTCTCTTTTTTTCTGTTGGATTTCTCTGCAGAAACTGTTTCCTTGCTTTGTGTCTGTGCTCCCTGTAGCTCTGCGCTCACACTTCCCACAGCAAGGTGAAATTATAAGGGAACTTGTCTGTGCAGCTGTATCTTGGAAGCGTGAGAGGCTCTTTTCATTGTGAAGGAGGCCAAGGCCACAGGACCTGGAAGGAAATAGTCCATGAGTCTGTGTCTGCCTGGGTCACCATGACCCAGAGATGCTCCAGATTCACTGTTCAGGCTCAGAGGCCTCATCTGTGATAGTCCCTAATCTCTTTATAAGTATAGTGACCCATGATGTGGTGCACACAAGTTTTTTCTACCAACGCTGCTTCTGCACCACAGCCCTGCCTGGCAAAGTACTTTATTTTTTATTCTAAGTTCAGACATTTCTACAGGGAAAACTGAAGACAGGTTGCTTGAGTGTGGCTCTGTTTGGAAAGTGTGAATGCTGTTCTTTACATACTGTGAATATATCGTCCTGAAAACGTAATGCTCAGTTGCATTACTTTTGTCTGGCTACTCTAGCTTGAAAAACACATATATATATATATTTGCGTGTGTGTATATATACACACACACACACTTTCTCCAGTACTATATTTCACTTCCCTATTTACTATATTGCATTAGAGTTATTAAATTATCAATTAGAACAGTCATATGTTGCTTAAAACAAGCAACTGTTGGCATTTGCATTTAGCTGTTAAAGGGCTGTAGAAAATAGCTTTTATGATGACAGAACACCAGCTATGTAACAGAATAAGGAAAAATCTTTTTTTAAAAAAACCAAGAAACTTTGGAGGCAAAGAGGTACAGTATCCTTTGACTTCTTTAATTCTAATCCTTAAACTTTCAAAGATTATTTTTTCTCTTGGCTCAACTGATTTTATACTGGTCTTTAGGGTTTTTTAGGGTGGTTTTTTTCTATTCTTTTTTTTCCCCCACTGATTGTTAGTATGTCTGAGAACAATACTAAAGTGTGCTAATCAAGGTCGAAGCCTTGTTCTGCTACCCAACATTCTCTGTAGTTGAGATGACCCATGCTTCAGAAAAGTTGGACCTCAGAAACAGGCCCAAAAGGAAAGAGGAAACAGAATTATGACAAGAGAGCTACAGTTATAGATACAACCTTTGTGACCCTGCCCACCCCTCCATTTTTTCTTACCTTCTAACTTTTGCATATTTAAAGGTGACTTTGAGAGTTTGTGTCCATTTAAAAGATAAGTTGGTTTTGTTGTGTATTTTTTTGGAGAAGGTCAAAACAGGAACAAAGATAAAGACTCTGATAACTTTTTACTACCATTGGTGAAAACAAGAAAATATCTTGGCTTCCCCTTCAGCACAGATTATGCAAATGGGTTACGTTTGAATGATGAAATCTTAAGAACATCCAGGGACAGCCTATCTGTTCTTAATAAACTCTGTGGGAGTCTTGCCAGTGAAAAAGCACATAATGTTCTTAGTCACGTTTTTGCTTGCAGTGTTTAAATTACTTTGGAATCCATTTTGTAGAACATACAACATAATGCAATATCTTTCTCCATCACTGTAATGGATTCTACTGCCTGCATTAGCTCCCTAATACCAGGCATCATCTGCTTTCACCCCAGTAAGTCAGCTCAACATCTCTTGGGGCTGGAAAGGGGTTTGGGTTGTTCAGGAGCGGTACCCCCATTGACTATTAAGAGAAGAGCTCCTGTAAATAATTTCCAAAGTCTTTCAACTGCTGTAAACTTTCTCTACTGTAGGAGACAGGGTTCAAGGTAATAAACTGCCTGAGAAATATAGACCTTAGGGAAATAATTTCCAGAAGCTGTTCTAGCATGGAAAACATATTATGTGCCCAGTGTGATCTGGTGACTGGCTTGACTCTTGCTGTAAGCCAACTATTGAAACATTTGGTTTTTTAGATTTCCCAGTTCTTGTAACCCCCTGTTCATCTTTTTTATTTAAAACTATGATATAACTTCTAAAATAATTCCCCAGACATGCGAGTTTTCATCACTGGTAGGTATTGTTATAGCAGGTGCTAAGATAGACAGTCAGAAAGTTCTCATGTTCTGCTGTCTAAATGTCTTGTGCTTATTTGCAGTGCTTGCAAGATTAATGTAGAAGGAAATAATGTTTTCAGCTTGGTTTTAGGTAAGCTAATATTTCTTATGTAAGAAGCTGTAGTATCTAATAAAGGCTAAGTTATGAATTTCCTCCTTGTGATGAGTGGGAAAACCAGAAGTGGACAAGAGCAATTCAAAATGGTGTTCATGTGGCTCTATTCCCCTTTTCAAGCTTCTTGCTGTTGAATGCTTTGAAGTTTTACGCCTTGTATGGGTTTGAGATGGGAATGGGGAAAAAATAATTTCCATTTTGATGGAGTACAGCACTAAACTGCAATTTCAATGTAGATATTAAACAAACTAATTAAACTTTTTCAGTTTTTAAGCTGGAAAGCTTCATAGCCAATACAGAAAGACACTGCTAAATTAGATAGATTAGAATTTGCTCTGTTTGTAGGAAATGCAGTAAGGCTAGAGACAGTAACCTGCTTTGTATGGTTTACATTTCATCTGAAGTATTGAAGCAACAACGGGTGTCTTCTGCTGTTTGTTTATATTATGGAATATATAAACAGCTTCTGGTTATATCATGGAATTCTTAAGTAAAACGAAGATGGTTTGGCCACAACTTTATTAGTTAAGGTAGAATAACTAATGAGAATGGGAAATAACAGTCATAGTTATGAATATTATTGTTGCTGAGTCAGCTTTAATTTTACTAGGAAGGTTTTAGTTGTTACTACTTGTTGGCAGTAACCTATTTTAATGGAAAATTTTTGAAATTAACAATATAATTCGTATTTGACAGGTACTGGAAATTGTCCTGGTATTTCAAATCTGCTTAAAGAATAAGGAGATTATTGTTCTGAGGAGCTTACAGTTTAAAATGCTGTTCACTTCATCAAAAAGCAATACAGAAATGTGATGAATACCCTTTATTTTTTTCTATATTGCACTGGGAACGTGAAGTATCTTTTCATAATTTAACAGACATTTATAAACAACACTTCAAAAGACAGTGTTTTCTAGTAATATACAATTTCATTCTGCAGGACAAATTAAAACTTAGCCTAACTTAGATAAGCATCACCAAGTAACATTTCTTATGCTGCATGGGATGACTCTGTTCTGAAAGTCAAAATAGCTTTCTAGAGAATATTTTGCATGTTAATTTTTCTACCTGAATATATTAGGCAATGTAAGTCTGGGAAAGCTTATGAGTTTGCTTATATAACTTATGTCTATAACCCTTGAATATACCAATAATTTTAAAGAAAACCATTTCCTTCCACTTCCCTGCAGCATTTTATGTTGAAACTTTCAAAGCTGGAATGTTCAACTTCTATATTAGTGCCTCATGTATTTAGACTATTCCTACAACCTAAAGCTGCAGAAATGAGAATTGAGTAGCAGTGCTAGGCGTAGTGTGTAGGGAGTATCATGTGTGCTTAGAAAATCACACTGTATCAACTCTTTCACAACAGTGGGGTTTGTTTTTCACTCGATCTGTCTGCAGGGTGTTTCCAGTTACTACTTTGTATGGCATCTACATTTAACAAGGCAGCTGAAGAGTGATGAGGTTTCTTTCCCAACAATTTTTTAAACCAACTACAATGCTTTCTGCTCAATGAAAGCTTTTTTTCATTTAGTCAAATATCAGAAAAAAGAAATAACTGTAGAGTTTTATTAGTTGCAGATAACTTGCCCAGACAGCTGTACTCTCAGCATGCTGTCAAAATAAAACTTGTCTCAGAAACCAAAGCAGCCTAGGAGGCTAATCAATTTAAAACACATAGCAAAAGTTATGGGCCACTCCAAGGTATTAACAGTGTTAAGTGGTCTGCCAGGGTGCAGGAAAATCACTGTCAGAGTAAGGCAGTATTTTTCCTGCTTGGTTTCAAGACTCACTTACTGATTTCTGCTGTGCATTCTGGAAAGTAAGAAAACAGTGAAGTAAGTGCAGTAATGTTTAGTAACAGTTCATCTAGTGAAGGAAGATGAATAAGGCCAGATGTCCTGTCCGGAAAGAATCTGCTGGGAAGGGAAGAGCTCCACTGGAAAACCTCAGAAGCCCTAATGACATTCTTTCTTCAAAAGACCTTTGAAAAGCCAGATGAAACAAGCAGGTTTGTAGCTCTTCTCTGGGAACCCCCAGCTCCATCCCCACCGTTGTTGTCCATCTTAGTTTGATGTGTGACTGTGATGTGTGTATAGGTACAAACTTAAGAAATCAAATGGAATGAACTTTCTGAACATTTTCCGAAATATAGTGTAACAGAGCAGAGCATATTTGTTTTCTGTGCTAAATTGCACCTGAGCAAATCCTCTACTGACAGAGCTTTTATATTTTCAACCTCTCACTACAGTATGGTAACTCATGTTGCAGAGCACGAGCTGTGTTGTTGGTGCCCACTTCACCCGCAGAGGGCTATGAGGCAGTGACTGCAGCCAGGAATTTAGTGCTAGGAAGTGCTAAATATCCTTATGTGTGCTATTGCTATTTCTTCTTAATAAAAAAACAAAAAAGGAACATAATGTCCCTTTTTTTCTTGTCTTTATATAATAGATATATAGGATATATTCTATATTTGACTCAATTTTGATTTGAATTCTGTTATAATGTGAAAATGCCTCCGTGCTTTGAAAAGTCACTCATAATTTACTAATCAGTTAAACATTTTTTCATGAATGACAACCAAGGATTTGTGCCTGCAAGTATCACTGCATGAAATGGGCTATTTAAAGCAAAATCTGTTTGCTTCAGAGAGAAGAAAAATGCTCTGAATTTGAATGAAGTGTCAAAATGTCAACCAAATTGTCAGCCAAATATGGCAGCTGTTCCATTCTTAGGTTCATGTTATATAAAAGATAACTGAGGAATGTTGTAGCTGGTTTTATTTGTTTTTGTTTAGTGAAAGTATTTTTTTATTAGAAATGACTTTTTCAGTAATCCTCTTTGACAGTAAATAGCCAAACTTTTATTGAGGTTTCCAAATAAACTGCCTCTTTCTAAAGTATGCTTTGCAAAACGTTGTGGGTGTTGAACACCGTTGAACTTCTAGCCCAGTTTCCTCCCACATTCTGTGCTTTCTTTTCATGCTCTTCAACTGCCCTCACCCCCTTGGACTCCAGGAGTGCTAATCAAGATGCAATATATTGGAAGGTATAGCAAATAAATCATTCGTGTGTAAACATCAACTATTCCTTCTCCATTTCCTTTATCTCCTATTATAGGAGACATCTACTGCTTGTGCTTCTTGTCCTTAATTTCTTCTTTTCCTTCCTGTTGCAGCTGGTAGTGAACAAATGGAGGGGAGAGAAGAAGCCATGAGAAAAAGAGGTCACTGATTGCACAGCAGAGTTGGTTTTAATGGTAAGTTTTCTCTTTCTGTAGCACTTGCTAGAGAAATTTCTGGTCTCTAGGACTGATGTCTGTAGGCTTCTTCCCTCCACTCCAACTCTTGCTGCAGTCAAGAGAAGGTTCTCTGATTTTTTTTCTTGATCACCTACTGCTAGACAGTACCTTGACCTCTGTACCTCAGCAGGTTCTCTGGCTCCAGCCTTTGTTTTGTTCATCAGTGTTCCTCTTTGGTAGGCAGCCCTCAGCGGGGAGGTTGCTCGTACCTTCTAAACACTTCACATAGATCTCAGGCCAGGAAACTAAAATAATCAATTGCTATTCTTCTGTGTGTGTGACAGCCAAGGACTAAAAGCTCCCACAAGATGCATACAACATGATGTTTCTGTACCAATTCTAACTTTGGAAGATGTCTGTGTTTGCATCAAATGAGAATGATTCACTTGTTTTGGGTTATTAGAACTGTAACAACCAGGAGACAAAGCCCTATTAAAATCAGTTTGGGTTCCAAGTTATTTTTAAGAAGATGAAGGGAGTAGTGAAAGGAACAGTGGAGAGAAAGACAGAGTATGTTCAATTGTATGGATGCATACAGCATGTGTATATGACTATGAAACTTAAGGAATTGTCTCATGTTTTGTCATAGGGGAAATAGATTTAAAATGGAAAGATTACATATCACAAGAGCAGCAGTGTATTTATAGATGTTTAACCTTACAGTCATATGTTTTCAGGGAGTGTGTGTATAAAAGCAGCATAAATGGCCCAATAAAGATGAGTGATTTGTAGCAAGACTGTGGAATATATAGCAGCTTTAGTACTATGACTTTGGTCAGATTCCCTTATGATATGTACTTCACTTAACCTAGCCAGAAAGATGGCAAACAAGCTAAGTCTTGTAGAGAAACAGGTGCCACATCTGTAGCTGAGTTTTTCTGGGTAAATGATATTGTAAAATGTGAGTTTTCTATAGGGTTTGTTGAACTGAATTGACCTTTGTAACACAGCTTTATTCTCCTTAGCAATCCTCAGGTTTTGAAACAAATCAATAAATTGAGCTGTAACACTTCACAAAGACCAGATGGTCTTCACCCAATTCTTCTAGGGGAATTAAAATGTGAAATTGCCAGACTGCTGCTGTGGTATACCACTTAAATCTGCCTCAGTGCAGAAGGAATAGCAGGGAGTAACTATTACACCAGCCTTTTTAGTATTTCAGTGTGTGGTTGAATTCAAAGACAAGTAAGCCTGGCTTATTAGTACAGCATGAGAAAAAGCATAAGGTAAGGGAATGGATAAACATGTGTTGGAGAGTTATCACTGTAACTTTTATGAAGATACACAGTACCTGGAAGATTGTATTTCCTTGGAGAAGTTAACAAGTATGTTGATGTGAGTGACATAATTTACATATTGTGCATACATTTTTTCCAAAAAGCCTTCTAAAAATTACAGAAAGCTTTTAACAAATTGAATAAAAAAATGGATTAAAGAGCAGGGCTTTCATGTATTTGTGATTTATTAAAGGAGGAACTGAAGGACAGGCTTGTATGCTTTCATGTGGAGGACAATTACAAGGCCTGAACTATGTAATCTGGAAATGTGGTCTGGAGAAGGAGGTAAATAGGTGACAATTTGCTGTTAATACAAAATGACTCAGAATATTCTAATTAAAAGTGACTGTGGAAGCTTACAGAAATGATTAGATGACAGAGGAAATTGGACATTGGTAAATGAGTTGCTGTCCATGAGTGGGATGGAACCTCAGTCAAAGTCATGGATGTGTTTTAAATTTGCTAGTTGGGAAATAATCATTGTCTATAGTTCCTTGAAGATGTTAGCTGAATGGCAATCAAGCTGTCACATATGTAATTCTTTATGTAGATGCTAGTTATGCTACATTGTTCGGTATACAGTGGCGCTGTTGATGTAATGTTAGAGGAAGGATTCAAATTCCCTGCCTACTCTAGGAAAAAATTTTCTCCATTAGCGGCCCTAGAAGCAGCAGCCCTGTGTCAGCAAGTCTAATCCTTGTTTTTCAGGCAGCATGTGAATGTGTGTGTGGTTGGTGGCTTTTTTGCTGTTGATAACATGCTTGGGGGGTGCTAGTATCATTGCATCTGATGAGAGGCAGCAATTAAAATCCAAAAGATGGTACTTAGCTAAACTGCTCAAAGATAACGCTCTCTTTCCTGCGATCCCCCTTGGTCCTCATAATAGCATATGACTAATTCACCTTTTTATGAATACAGCCAGTTTGATATAAAAGGTATGCTAGATATGTTGTTCAGGAACGTAGTTAAATGGTTTAGAAGACATTTAATGCTGCCATCCACATGATAAAGCAAATGACTTTTGAGATTCCAGAAAGACTGACTCTTTAATGCTCATAAAATTCCTCGCTTGTTGCATAGATGCAAAGCCTGGTAGTTGGCAGAGCTAGAAGAAAAATCTGGATGCTTTTGATCAAAGGTGCTTAAGGAAAATTGTGCTGCAAAGCATCAAGTAAGTGATAAGAATATATAATGGCACAGATTGAGAAAGAATGAAGCTCCTTTCAACAGAGGTTGGTAAAAGTTTGGGGGAAATTTGCTGTATAGTTTCTTAGTTTCCTATTCCTCCAATAAGGCTTAATGCTTGTGTATGACATTCAAATAAAATGCTTTAAATAATGGGGTTTTAAGATGGGCACTGAAGCCCAAATGTATATAAAATTAAGAAAATTACCTACAGAAGAATGGTCCTTAGCATGTGACAAAGAATTTTGTAAGTCTCTCAGTGGAAGCTAAATATATTTCTCACTCTCCAGTTTTCAACTTCATGCAAGGATAAATAATTTCTTTTACTGGTAGTTCAGTAACTGGAAACACTCTGTGTCCAAGCTAAAGGAGTGGTTTAGCTTACATTGCTTTTTGAGGGCTGTATTATGTTGCAAATCTAAGGCTATTCAGCGGATAATAAAGAATTTGTGTATTTTTCAGGGACGTGCTTTCTGTAATTTCCTAAGCAAACATAAGAATGGAAAGAACCTTCTCCCATTGAATAGAGAGCAGTTAATCTTGCATTTGGCAATTCTGTAATCTGATTTATATCCAGTTTACTGCTGGCCACCTGTGAACAATTTTTTTTTTAATCTTGAGAACGTTCATTTGTCTGTGAAGGATGATTCCCTTGGACTGTCTAAGGATCTTGGGCCTGCCACAACAGCTGGCTACTTAATTCAGACATTTGCAGTTACTGAATCTTGATTTTTTTTTGGTAGGGCTTTCAGTAGGCTTCTAAAATGATGACTGCTCTCTGGTTCAGAAGGAAAATGTCCCATTGCATGCAAAATGGAAAGTAAAATAGCTTAACTGGCTGACTCTAGAGTCATAGAACAGTTTGGGTTGAAAGGGACCTCAAAGATCATCTAGTCCTAAAAGGAAGCACTCCTTAGCTTTTGATAGTGGTCTTAATACTGTTTTCCTCATTAGTAATTTCGACAAAATGCCTTTCCTTGTTCCAGTTTTCTGAGGGGGGCCCGGAAGGGCAGGAGGTTCTTTCCTACAATTTGAGCTTTAGCTCAAATTTGAGCTTTAGCTCAAATAGTTACACTCTTGTTTTCCTTTGTTTACTAACTTTTCAAGTCCCTGGAGTAATAATGCCATCAATATGCCTGAGATGCACTGCTCTGTCTTGCTTTTTCATCAAACTATTTAACTACTTTTGCTTGCACACTGCTTGGCTGAAACTGTGCAATGGCAGTGGGTAGGGGGAGGTTATCTGAGATACTACAGACTACTCCTTCCTCTCTTGGTAAAATGGTTTATTATTCATTTGAATATCTTGCTTTATCAGGTCCTCATTGGACTCAGAACTCTTCTGAATTTACCTGTTGCACCAGTAGCCAAAATGTTCTTTGGTTGTGTGTACATTTTTGGACTTCTGGAACTACACACATCTGTCTGTAGATGACTTAAGGGTGACAATTTGGCCTGCTGAGGTGTATGGTGTGTGTGACGTTTCTCTTTAAAAAGCAGAGAAGATTATGTCCAGCATACAGTATTAAATTCTGTGCTATACGTTCTACGTGTCAACATGATCATATGTCACTGTATGACTGCGTACCTGCTCCTGTGTATAACATAAGTAGTGGACTTCAGAGAGCTTTTAGGGTGAGATTTTCAGAAGTGTTTGAAACAGGCATAGCCCAGGGTAGTTTTCTTGGTCTAACACTTCTTGAGAGTGTCTCAATCCACATATTCTGATAAGACAGCTGAAGTGATAGTGAGGTGTCTGAGCAAACACACCGTTGATAAAAATAAACTTTGAAGGTATTATTATAACAGAAATCTAAATTCTGCACTCTTACCCCTGCACTCTTGTCCTGTCTGTGATGTGGTTGATGTTATGGTTAGATATGGGTAGCATACAAAGCAGAGGTTAAAAGCTATGCTTGGACTTGCCTGGAATGAAATTACTGTTTAGGAGTGCTTAGTTAAACAAAGAGGGAGGGTTTCTGTGTGCGTTTTGTTTAGATCAGTGCTGCATATTATTAGACTGTATTTTGAATATTGAGATGGGACTTGAGACTCTGATTTATGAGAAGAAAATGAAATAAAGGAAGGAACATGAGCTGAATTAAATAAACCAAATCCTACCTTGAATGATAAAAAGAATCAGAACTGTCTGAAATGCTGCTCTGACACAAAAATTCACCTCAGCCAGAAAGTGAACCTGAAAGCCCCACTACTGAACAGATCCACCAAGATGATTGCTTTGAGGCAAGACAAAATGATTCTAATGTCCAGAGGTGTCAATATTTGGTTGCCTCTCCAGGCATTTTCTGTCCAAAGCCTACAAATTGAAGAGCAAAAGGAAGCAAATCAAAATAAGCATAAAGCTCATGTTATACATAAAAATGACAGAGGCCCTGAGAATGACGCTGTGTATATTCTCCTTTCCTGTTGCATAGCACTCTAAACTGCCATGCACAGACCCAGATGTGATCAATTCAAAAGGTGCTACAAAAGAGGTGGGTGAAACATCTGGAATAGGCTTTCCCCCCTTTTATTTTACAATTGCCAGATGATGCTGCTTTAAAATACTACACAGTCACAAAAGCTGTTTCTCCTGGCTGCAGAGATGGATTAGGAGTGGAGGAAACCTAATAAGTGACTCTTCACCAGGATTAGATGCGTGGAGCAGAACTAAAGCAGTCAGGAAAGACAGTGGAAGCTACAGCAGCGATACTCTTACGAGAGTTGAGCCATGAAATAGAGGCCTCAAGGCAGCCCTGCTATTTGGTCCAAAATCAGTCCCAGCTCTTCAGATGCTGAAGTGAATAAAGACTCTGCTGAAAGAGTCAATACTGGCTGATGGGTGATGGACACCTACTGCCATTAGTGCTTTAAAATCTCAAACACATCCACACCCATGCCTTTATCCAAGCATCCACTTGGACACTGATGGCATTTAACTACGGTGATACAGTTCTTCATGAATCTGTGATACAACTGCACTGAGACATCTGGCTTGGTGGATGGGATAGGTCTTTCTAAACATAGGGGAGTCAGAAGGCAGCACTGGCAGGTAGCTGTAGAAGGAGGAGCATTTTCATCCCCTGTGCTGGTGGAAATACCTGCCGTGTCACATTGCTGACTCCAAAAGCTGCCTTTACTGCTGTAGGAAAAGCATGGATAGCCAGAACTGGGGTTGGATGGGAGCTATCACTTTGGCTGAACTGTGGATTTGGATTCCACAAAACCATGATTGCCTGATGTGGTATTTTTTATTTATTTTATTTTTGCTTTCCTTGCCTGAGAGAATTGTTAAAATGGATTATGTAGTGCAACAAACTTTGGGATGCCTGGGGCAACATTCAGGTTTTTAATATTTTAGCTGTGGTGTGTCTGTAATATGTAAAAGGACTCTTTCCTTTCTAAGCTGTGAATGTTTTATACACTTGCTGATATCAGAAATACCTCTGCTTCTGCTGCGCTCCTTCCACTGACATTGATGTTATTTGGTTTTCACTCCCCCTAGCTCCAGTTACTACTTATTGCTTAAGGGTTTGTTCACTTAAGTCAGGGAACAATGTAACATAGGTGCAGTGTGAGAAGCTTCCTAAAGAAAAGAATAATGGAGTTGGTTTTAACTCCTGCTACATACAGCAAAACTTCTTGCCTGCCCTTCACAGGTGGTGTCTGCCTCTGTCAAAAATGTCTGTGCATCTCATTTATTCCAACTTCTCTATTTCACTTTGGGTGGGGAGTAAGGCAAGAAGTAATCCTTTTCAGTTATGGTGGTAACCACATCATTTCTTACTCTTTGTTTCTTTTCATTTATCATTTGATTTTAGAAAGGACCATCTCTGAGTTTGGATAAACAATTAAGTGCAGGGAGTAACAAACCAATGTTTTATAAATGAGAAGTTTTTTGTGACTACTTATATTTATTCAGAGGCTCACAGGGAACTCTAGAGGCCTTCTGCTGCCAGCCTGGAATGGTTGCAGTCTTAAGACTAGTGTCAAGCACTGCTTTGAGTCATGATGGACTGCTCAGATTAACGAGGGTGACTACTCTGTGCAAATAAATGTCATCTGTACAATTTAATAAATACATATGTCTAGGACAAACATATCTTGAGGTCAGATCAATTGAGAAAACTCAAACCATCCTGGTTTATGTGAAAGGAATAGGAGTAGTCAGGTTAAATAAACAGGAGTGAATCAACTGCGAGAGGTGTTTGTTATGTTGTATTTAGGTCCAAATCCAGGTATTTAGAACTTTGCTTCTTATTATATCCAGATGTTGAACATGGGGGAGAAGAAACCTTAGGCAGCACTTTCCCTTGCATTGTGGAACTGTTACCAACTACAAAGCGAAGTACTCCAGATGCCTCTATTAACTGAAGATGCTGGAAGAATCAAACAGTAGAGTCCTTGATCAGTCCACCAGAGTGTGGCTGTTCACGGTAATCTTGTGTCATGAGAATCTGCACCCATGCAAGATTTCTGTCATGAGGTTGGATCCCACTAATAACTTCTTATTTCTGTGCAGCAGAATCTGTTTGTCTGACAGACATACCAAAATAGTATCATTTCACACGTAACATCTCTCTTATTCTCTCTCACTGCCCATTTAGGGAAGTGGGTATTGTATTGTAGTTCTTAAGAAGCAGCAGTGTTGTGGATGTTTCATTTTTATCACAGAAAGTTAGTATTACCCTCGGTGCTGAGCTTCCTCTCCTTGAAAAAAAGCAGTAATTTGAAAATATACTGATTGTAATTTTATACTAGGCAATGTAATGAAGGCTTTTTCAAATTGATTCAAGATTTTTCCATCCAATCCTTTGAGGAAAGAGGCTTCTTCCTGGAAGCCATTGATGCCATGCTGCTATTTAACTCTTCGTTAGCTGTCATACCTAGAGGTATTCAGGCCCACTGGGAAGAGAAAAGAGAGGAGAGGAAGTTGTACTACCCGATTTCTGGTGAAAAGGGTAACGAAGATAGCGTTTAAAGTGTCAGGTTTTGAGTATTCAAGACTGATATTAAATGAATCAGATTACTGGAAATGGCTTCTGATGTTGAAGACAACACCAGCCTCATAACATGTGGAATAACTTCCTAGAGCGTTTCATTTTGAGTTATTAAAGGGAAGGAGGCCCAGAAAAAAGGAATATTCCTTCCTTCTGCAAAAGCAGAAGCACAGTCTTGAATACATTTTCAAGACAAAACACATTGCACAACATCAGTGCAACAATACAAAATCAATAGGAGATTCTGAAGACTCTCCTTTTTGTAAATTCAGCAGCAGTGCAGGAAAAAAAGTGCTGAGTCTTTGAAAACTGTAAAAATTACTGCCTCTGAAGAAGCAAAGTATATTCAGCAATTATAATAAACAACTTTGCTGGGAAACTTGCTATTAGCATGATTTTCTGACATGACTACTACAAAAACATTTATAAATTGGGTCCTGAGAAATTGGCATGTGATATTCAAAAGGCTCCTTGTTGGAGTTTAAGCAATACATATTGAATACGTACACAAGTGTGTCTAGGCAGCACCTAAAAACTATTTCTATTCCAATTCCTTCCCAGGTCCCCCACTTTAATTTTTTTTTTCTGTAGGTGTCACTATAACATAGCAGATAGAAACCACTTCCCTTAATGAAAATGTAGAATACACACAGATCAGAAGCAAGCTGTAATCTGGTTTACTGTGCCATGGTTGTCATATCAACAATGAGGTTTCCCAGCAACTAACAGAATAAATTATTTTATAGATTTATTTACTTATCCTTTCTAATAATGAATGTGATGCAAGAGGGTTTTTTTTCTTATTTTTCCCCTTTATGATTATTTGGCAATTAAGAAAGGTTCCCAAATCATTTACATTTTGTCATCGTGTTAATACTGACAAAATGAATCTTGTTAATCAAACTGAAGCCGGTAGAATTAATGAAGATTTTTCACTTGTACTAAAATGTAGCTGGTTTATGTTGCAAAAATTTCCGTATTTCTACTTAACTGATTGCTGAGCAAGGAAGAAAGTCTTAGTATGGATGGATTTGATGGTGTTGCTTTTCATAGCTGTGGAAGATGTAAAGTTTGCTTTGCCCCCTGTTGTGTGTATTACTTGCTCTCTCTGCTTTAGGAATGCGTTTGAATAATTCCTTAAAGAAGCGTTGAACAGGGTTTACTGGTTTAAAGTGTGGCTGAAAGGAGGGACCTTGAACCTGTCTCATACCTCCAGCAGTAATGCATTCTTCAGCCTGAGTGTGAATTCACATCTCCAAAGGAATGAATTGCTGGTAGTCTGCTGGTAAAGGCACAGCTGTGGAGAGTGCGTTGGAAACTGTAGTTTTAGTCGTAGCTTTCAAATATGTGTGAGCTATTTCCTCCTTAACACAGTGTTTGTGCAGCATAAAAAGTCTACAACAGTAATGACAACAGACCCAGGGTCACCATCCCACCTTCTGGCAGGGTGTCACAATCACAAGGCTTGCAGCATCGTTGTGAGCTTTACACTCTTTCCTTGTCACACGTTAGCTTGGCATGATTTTGCAGAAAGATTTGCCTTCCTTTTCGTTCTTCTACATAGCTTGCTCTACAGGCTGCTCACTTGGGTACCATCAGCAGCAGTGAACGATGTGGTCTTTAGTCCTTTCTGGAGGAAGATTGCATTGACCTGTTTTTCACTTCCCTGGAGAGCTGTTCTAATTATTAAGCTATTATCTAATAATGTAGAAGTGATTCTCTGGCAATCATTTAAAGGCAGTACAGATTGCTCTCGTCTATTAGCTGTGCTTGGAACATGCTTAGTAGTTTGGGATCTCAAGGGTGTTAAGAGGCCCTCTGCTTATTTAGAGACCTGGGATGTCTGTATCTGCCTCCTAAGGGTTGGATCTTTTAGGTACAGCTTCAAAAGCTTTCAGGCAAAAGGGGAGCTTTTGTGAGAGTCTCACCTAGGCAACAAGTCAGGATGTGGGTTTTTTTTTTGGATGGTAGTTTTGATTTAAGCTCTAAAAATATGTACAAAGCCTTTGGGAGTTTGCCTTTGTGTGCATACCTAATGGATCAAATTGCTAAAGATGCTGAGGTATCACACTGCCATGTGGTCTTAAATAGGAGCTGGAAAACTACTTCTGGCCTTTAGCCTCCCAAGCAGTCGGTGTGTTAAAGAAAGATTTTTTGCACACAAAGTGTCTTGGGTTTCCACTCTGTTCAAATTGCTATGTAATTTATACCACACCTCCTAATAAACTCCCCTTCTGCTTCCTTGGAGAATACAGCACTCGAAGTTAATTAAATAGAGAAGCTATGTGGAGCTCAGAAGAAACTAGAACAGCTCTGATTGTCTGACTGTAGGAGATCGTCTCAAGTAGGCATTTGGGCACTTATTAGCAAACTGGGAAATTATATGTTAAGAACCAGGGATTGTATATACTGTGCAAAACCTAAGGAAAGACCTTTGACCACTTCTGGGGAGAGAAAAAAAGTATTCAGTGAATGGAGAGGAAAAAATGCCCCAACATGTTTGGTGAACAATGAAAAGAAATTTCATCTATTTAATACAAATAGATTTACTGGCTGTTTTCACTTAAAAATGAAGCTTTTATTTGCATAGGACAGAGTCTAGTTCTAAATACATTGGCACAGAGCCTACTGGTTTACATTAGTCTGAAATGGAGTGTTTTCAGGAAATGATGTGACACAGTCCCTCTTGGGGACAGAAGGCTCTCTACTTTCAGAGGAGCTGTTTCCCAGCCTTTTTGGAGCTGTAATGATCTACTGTTACTGGAAGGAAATGGAATTAGACTAATACTTCTATAACCATTTGGCTAAGACATACAGACAAAGTCAGAGTTGTGAAACCATGGACAACTCTGCAGTTCTAGGTGTTCCTGTGCAGTAAGCTGAGTATGACATATGATTTAACTACTTGAGCCTGCTCCAGGTAGTGATACTGTGTTAAATCTGAAGTTTTTATTTTAAGGGAACTTGCATGGTGACTTGCTCTGGATACTAGCACTCTGTGGGTGCTGTCTCTATGGTAGCCTGACGCTAAATGAAACTACTTCTCATAGCATGTTGGTGTAATGTGCAGTTTGCTATCCTTATGTTCTGGTGGGGTTTCTGTTTGGGTTTTTTTGACTCGTTATATGAGTTTTATCACTTTCTAGCCCTGTATGTCTAATATATAGTGTGTACTCTCTTCAGAGCTTCAGCTGCTTGTTTCCTTCCCATGTCCCATCCTTCAGCCTCAAGCACTATCATAATAAGTCACTTTACACGATTTGACACTTCTGACACAAGATTTTCCTCACTTCTGGAACCTGTACAAGATTTACCCTGTTTTGTTTCTCTCTGACCTTTTGGCATTTGTGGATCTTGGTTGCCGTGTAGTTTACTAGTGAAATTCTAAGACCCTTCTCAGTGTGTAACCTCTACTCATTGCTCCTTCATGCTGGGGTTGTTTCTCTTAAGAGACAAGCCCTAGAATATAAATGAGTGTAAACCCTCAGAAAGAACAGGACACAATAATCTTCATAGTGGGAGAGAAGAGATGTTGAAATCTAAGTACTAATTATTAGCTTTAGGCACCTTTTGATAATTTCAAGGAAGCAAGATAAGTTTCCAGGTAATTCAGCTCAGCATCTCCTTCTGGGAGTTGTGGGATCGCTTTCCTGTAAAGTATAACCTTTACAATGTATATTTGATAGATGTGAATGTTTTTGAAGGACTAATAAGCAGCATTAATATTTACCAAAACTGTTCAGCTGCTTATTTTGTGTTAAAGTTTCACTGTCTGTGGTTGTCTTTATAATAAATAGTATATGAAGGAAACATGTTTTTGAGCCAAAAGCAATGGAGTCATTTATTGTTGGCTGAGACTACTTCATCTCTGTTGGTCCCAATAAGACTTTAAATCACTGGTGGTGTAAATTCATTTATCATGAATATAAGAATAGAGTCTGCTGTTTCACTAGCTGGGATAAAATTACCAGACTATTAGTTCTCATGCTTCAGGATATAAATAGATCATTAGATAGGTTCAGTGATTTTTCTTCCTATACTAGCCAGATCCTTTATGGCTTTTTGACAGTATTAGATATTTTACTTGAAACATGTGATATTAGCCGGTGCTGCAGACAAGTTAAAGCTACGAGGTGTTTCTTGAACCTTCACGCTCCCAGGGCTACTTCATCAATCTCAGATTCCTCCCTCCCTCGTTCTTTTTAGACTATCCTCCCACCAGATAAAGAGAAAGAAATTAAAAAGGAGGATGGATGAAAAAGGATGACATTGTATACAGAGTGCTGAAATTGCAGGCAGGATTCTGTGCAGCACTTGATTTATTATACTTTTTTGGTAGAAAAGTCAAATGTGGTAATTTTGAAATAAAGGATTTTGTTATAGAGGATATAGAATATTACTATAATATAGCAAGAAGAGAAGAAACTAAGAAATATGAGAGGAAAGAGATGAATAATTTATAAGAAAACACTTTCTTCAACTCATTAAAATGGCCTGACAGTCATGGAAACTTAATGTTTTTCTTGTTCAAGAAGAAAGTGGAACACATGCAAATGAACTTTTAAAAAAATAATCAAATGAAACTTTTTTCCTACTCTTTAAGCCTTTAGAAAGGGAAAAATTTTAGAAAGATAGTTCAGATTAAAGTTTTTACTTCAGTGATACCTACAATGATATATATGTTTCCATGAGCAGATTGCTACGAGTAACTAAAACTGATGTTTTAAAGAGTGACTTCACTTTGTTGTTTTCCAGTGAGTGATCCCAAAGTACAGACAGATTTTTCCTTCATCTACTTTTAAAGAGATTTGAATGTATGATCTGGGAAGGGGAGGGGAAGAAACATGGTTTTGCTATATGCTGGTCCTTTTTAGGAGATCTCTCTATAGATGGTGTGAAGGCCCAAGCAGGAGTATTGAGGTACTTGTCACTGGCAGTTTTCTTGAGGCCAAGACCTTCCATTGCAATGGTGCTCTAAGGCTTTGCTTTCTTTTGTTTCTCCCCTAGAGTGTAGTTCTGATGACAGCACTAAGTTTTTCCTGGTGTATCTTTTGCAAGAGCCATGTTACAACAGAGCTGGAAGAAATGGTGGGGAGCAGCTTTGCATAGATGGTTCTTATCTCAGAAAGCCCCAGGATTCAGAGTACTGCAAGTCCTGGAACTTAAAGTCCATCCCCAAAGTTTTTTATCTAAATGTAAAAAATTGGGGATTTTCAAGAGACATTCTTTGTCTTCATCATAAAAATAAAAACTTGAAACAAAACTTTCGTCCCTCTCCTTCAAATTTTGGAAAATGTCAGTGGCAATTCTTTAGGAATGGAAATATAGGAAAAGATGGGGAGATGTGAGAGTGTGCAATTTCCCATCTTGCAGTTCTAAGTTAATTACCTGAGGTTACCATCCCCAGTGTAGGACGAGAGTGACTGTAATCAAATTAGCATTTAAAGAAATTGGGAGATAAAGAGTTATGGCTTCTCTTTTTTTTTTCCTTTCCTTTTTTTTTTTTCTTTCTAAAATAAGCTGTCCTAGCTATTTCAACAGCAGTCCATTGGAATGAAAATGAACTGGTGACTTTCCTCAAAAGAATGAATAAGCCTGCAATCAAAGCATGCCGTGCAGCACACCACCATCTAGTGTTAGCTGGGTGAACTCCTTAGTAGTCTGCAGACACGTTATCCTGGACAGATTATGAAAAATTCTAGAATGAGAAAAAAGAATTAGGTAGTGAGCAACAGTAATGATCACATCATCTAATCTACTGGCTTAGGTTTTGCAAGCAAAGAAAGCAAGGTAGTGTGTTCTATGAAGGACCAAGGCCTGGAGTCCTTTAAGGAGCAAACTTAAGTCAGCTAAAAGCAGCAGTTTCTTAATGAGTGAGGGGGGGTTTGGTTTTGGTTTTTTCGTTTGTTTAATTCTTGAAATATTCCACACACTATTAATTTTCACTTTTTGGCATACTTTTTCCACTTCCCATATAAAATACTGTGATGAAACAGATTAATAAAGACTGCCATCCTGCAGTAATGCCAAACTACTAATCCTTTTGGCTTTATTGACTTATTTCTAATTTTAAAAATAGCGTGGGTATCTTTTCCTGTCTCTGACATCCAAGTAGGTGCACAGGGAAATAAACCAAAACAAGACCTTTCCTGGTCTGAAAAGAAATCTTCCAACTCTCATTTGATCCATCTTTGCTCTTGTATTTTAGGTTTGCATTCAGCTTGTTCCAGAATCATTTGTGTAACTGCTGTTCCTGGTTTTGCTCTACCCTTAGAAAGTTGTTGGGTTTTAAATTTTTAAATTTTTTTTTTTTTATTATTTTCTTCTGAATGTTGTTCAAAAATACCCTGAGGAATCATTCTTCTTTTTCAGATGGATACTGTGAGGATACTCAGTGTTTGTCTGGGTTTTGGACATGGAGCAATCTAATCCCTATAGTTGCTCTGCAGTAGCTGTAAGTGACCTGTTCAGCTCCAGAAGTTTTGGACGTTTCTGCCACACTTGTGCAGACTGTCTCAGAGTCACCATAGTTCTGGCTGCTAAAGAAGGCAAGAGACTTAATTTGTGTATATACAGCAAATTCAATGCATGGCCGAAGTGCTGGATTTACTACATGGTACAGAGCATCTGTGCTCCCTCCTGCATATATTTTTGCCCAGGAAATCTCAGACCAGAAATATAACAACCAGTTCTAAAGCTGAAGCTGTTTCATTTGCACAATGTCTCTTAGGAAAGGAAAATGCTTTAAAACATAGTTTATAAGTGATTGCATTAAGTAAATATGCTTCTTTGACATAACATTCTTCTAGCTTTGTGGCTTTTTCATCAGCATAATTGCTTGGAGAGCTCATCTCTTAACCCTACACAGCCATTTGGTCCACTAGTTTTGAGAAAAATCCGTGCAAGGAAGGGATGGTGGTCTGAAATGGAGACAGGTTTTTGGTTTATGAATTTTTGACCAGCAAGTTGATGAATACTGACAATTAAAAGAGGGATTACAACTACATTGATTTAGATTATAGGAAAATCCTGTTTAAGAGTGGAGCAGGTCATGCACAACTGACCTGGAACTATGCTTTGCACATTTAACTGTGCATGGCCAGTTTGATCCTATTATTTTCCAAGATGTGCAACAGCACTTGCTGTTTAGATGATGCCTTCAAAACAAATAAACCAGCAAGAGCAGTTTAATGTGCAGCAGTGCATAATGCATTGCCAGGGCCTCATGTGCCAGCCCTCAGACTGGCAGGCAGCGCAGCTTTGCATGAGGTGGGGACATTAAATTGTCCAAAATCTAAACTGTGCTGTCTCTGGTGAATATTGTGACCATGATTCAGGCTTAGCCAAACCAGTTCTCATCTTGGCTCTGTCTGTGGTGTAGAATGAAACCGTAGCTTGTTGATTTCACACCATTCATGCATTACTAATAAGATATAATGTGATTTTATGTACGTTGTTTTCTTATGGTACATGTCTTTAACTTGGAATAGAAAGACTCCTTAAAGATCAAAGATTTCTTTAGTCTTTTAACAAGGACATGATAATTAATTGGAACCTAAATTCAACTCCACAGTTATTCCAAATAAGATAAAACCAAAGAAATAGCAAAGAACCCCAAGGTACTCTATTTGTTTAACCATTAACACAGTCTATCTTTAACAATATCACTGATGTTCATCGTTTCCCCATTGAAAGTCTTAGTTGGTTTGCTGCAAGGCATTATCCAATCTGAGATTATTTTTTTTTTTCCACTGGAGACAGTGGGCTATATTTTCAACCATGCCATGAACCATCTCTTGTGACTGTGTGAGGAATTTATTTCCAAAAACATGTGTTTTTAAAATATTTTAAAGGGTTACTCTAAACATGCTGTGCTAAATGAAAGGCCCTAGACAGACTGATAAATACACAATGGTTTTTATATGCATTTACACATCTTTGAACTAGAGATTTTACGTCTTCTGTGCTGCTTTTTAAAACTTTCATAGATCTTTTATATAAGAAGAGCCATCCAGATTTCCTTTTGGTTGTTTTTTCTAAACCTTATTTAACTTTATTATTCCTACCAGAGGAAATATCTGTCATTGTTTCCAAGTATGCAGAAGGCTCTGCTCAAATCACATTCAGAGTTCATAGTACAAAACTGGCTTCAGCCTTCAGCCTCTTATCATGCTGCTAAAATTTTCTTGAATAAAATGGAAATGGGAGTCACTTAGTTGGAAAATTTGAGAGTTCAGACAACACTCATTTCTCACAAGAATGGTTGTAGCGTCCTTCACCATTTCACTGCTAGAAGGCACAGAAGAAATCCTGGCTAGCAGATAGTGCTGAACTGAAAATTTTGGAGGCTTTGCGTTCCACTGATGGAAGTGGTATGACTTGTCAAAGAAGGCTGTGAAGCTGGTTTGGAGAGGTACTGGTTGTGGTAATTCACACCCTTCCGAGGGTCTCCTGGGATCAAGCACTGGGAAGAAGGGGTAGAGTCGTCCCATACTGCTACAGCCTATGACCTAAATGGTGCTTTGGTGCTACTCCAAAGTGATACCACTTCCAACTTTCTCCTTACTGTATTGGTAATATGGTCTTACATCTCTAGAACAAAACTTGTCACCTCCAACTTTCCATGGCTTTCCTTTATCCTCTGTTGCAAGCAGAAGCAACAAGAGAGAGTTTAAACTCTCTGGCTGTCTGCAGCTGTAAACTGACTCAGCTTTTGCAATTCCTGATGATTTTCTGATAAAAGTGGTATAAATCATCCTCTTGAGAACTGTAAAAATGCATCTTGACAGATGCTGAAGTTTTGGGAAGTCTCAGAACTGGATATCCCAGGCCTCCCTTGGGGTCCCATAATGATTCTTCAGAGTAAAGAATTTCTATAAGCTCTGGCTGGTGTTACCATTCAGTTATTTTAGCTTCTGCTCTGATTTTTTTCTGGGTTTTTGGTGTCTTGAGCATTGGATAATGTTGTGTGTATGTAAAATATTTAAATATATTTAAATAGATAGATATTAGATTTAGATAGATTAGATATTAGGGGGAAGTTTTTTACAGAAAGAGTGGTGAGGTGCTGGAATAGGCTGCCCAGAGAAGTAGTGGATGCCCCGTCCCTGGAAGTGTTCAAGGCCAGGTTGGATGGGGCCCTGGGCAACCTTGTGTAGATCCAGGCCTGGAGGTTGGTGGCCCTGCCTGTGGCAGAGGGGTTGGAGTTCTATGATCCTTGGGGTCCCTTCCAACCCAGACCATTCTATGATTCTAAGTCAGACCTTCAGGAAGACAGAAATTTATTACTTTTTTCACATGGTGTTTTAAGCTCTGCTATACCCAGGCTAAATCACATAGCTAGTGGGATTCTTTTGTCTGCTTCTTCTCACCTCCCCTCAGATGAAAGGACAGATACTGCTTTTATTCACAGACTGTGTATGTACTTGTATAGCACCTTGGCTAACTTTTTCTTGGCTACATCTCAAGCCCTTGAACTCCTGACACTGTTTTACCTGGATCTGTTTCAAGATTAAACTGCAGAGTATGTCAGCTTTTCAACAGGAACAGGTTTTAACTTTTACAGTACACACTAGGAAGATGATTTACCTTCTGCCCTAATTATTTTCCTCCTCAAAATGTTTGTCATCTCAGAAATGGCAGAAATAACAAATGAGCAGCCACCAAATATAAACAGCTGAAGCTGAACAGTCAAACCCAATAGTGTCAGGCTGAACTTTATTGGCCTCAACAATTTAGCAAATATAAATAATGGTTTAAATGTGAAGATAGTAAATGTGGAACTGTGCCCAGTTTGCAAACACAAAGGTAGGATTCTGTCCACCACTCTGTTGTCAGACAGCATTTTCTGGGTGAAATTCCATGCTTTTATCTGATTAGAGATACAGCCTGTGAAAGGCTGTAAAACTGAGGCAGGAGGTCTGAGGTTAACTGAGTTTTAGTCTTCTGCCTGGGGTCTCTCTGCCCATCAGTGAACTGGGAGGGCCGTGCTCTTCCCCTCACCTCCCATGGCTGCCAGCCAGGCATTTTGTCCTGCCTCAGGAGGAGCCTGGTTACTGCAGGAAACTTTTCTAAGGGCTCAGAAGTCTCCTCAGATAGCTCAGCCTTGAGGAGCTGCATTCATTAATGAGTTTCTTTGTTAATATGATTGCCTTATTGGCCAAACACAAAGGTTTCCTATGTCAAACTAGAGTTTGAGAAAAGCTCTTGGGAAGCCTATCTGCAGGTTTTGTGCCTCTGTCCTTGGTCAAAGACAGGCTTGGACTACATCTGTATAATAACAGTCCTTTTATATGGCATAACAAGTTTGGAAAAAACCTTGAAATTATGTTTTATCCAAAAGTTATTTGCCTTACTTCTAGGTGCATTTTCCAGTTGTTGCAGGTTTTGCAGGTCAGACCTTCTAAGGGGCCAGCTTATATGAAGCAGTTGTTTAAAAGTAGGTGTCTGACACAGACACTCCAAGCACTTTGGAGTTCCATTTCTCACATTAGCTTTTAAAGGTAAATGTCTCTGTTTCAAGTGGGTCTTTTTTTTGTTTCTGGGAGTCAAATAAGCATGACTGTGTGTGTAACATACACTTGTTTGATAGGTCGTCTTTGAACTCGGCCTTTAAATTCCCTCCAGGGACCTCTTAAAGAGAATCAGAGTTTCATTGGCTAAGAGAGCCAATGGGACCCTGGGGTGCATCAGGAGGAGTGTGGCCAGCAGGTTGAAGGAGATGATCCTCCCCCTCTACTCTGCCCTGGTCAGGCCCTACCTGGAGTATTGTGTCCAGTTCTAGGCTCCCTGGGATAAAAAAGACAGGGACCTCCTGGAGAGAGTCCAGAGAAGAGCTACAAAGATGATCAAGGGCCTGGAGCATCTTCCCTATGAGGAAAGGCTGAGTGAGAGGGTGCTGTTCAGCCTGGAGAAAGGAAAGCTAAGGGGGCACCTTATTAATGTCTATAAATATCTTAAATATGGGATGCAGGAAGAAATGGCCAGCCCCCTTTCAGTGGTCTGTGGAGACAGGACAAGGGGCAATGGCTGCAAGTTAGAGCATAGGAAGTTCTGCACCAATACGCAGAAGAACTTTTACACAGTGAGGGTGACAGAGCCCTGGGACAGGCTGCCCAGGCAGGTGGTGGAGTCTCCGTCTCTGGAGATATTCAGGACACGTCTGGACGCCGACCTGTGCAATGTGAGCTAGGGAGCCTGCTTTGGCCAGGGGGTTGGACCCGATGATCTCTTGAGGTCCCTTCCAACCCCTATGATTCTATGATTTCTCTCTGAACTGGGACAGAGTTAGTGTGGGAACTCGGTGCTTAGGTGTTCAGCTTCTGAATATGTAGACAAAATTATAAGTATGTGCTAATGGAGAACCTTGTTGCAAAAGAACCAGTTGGGTTTTGTTGCTTCAAGGCCATCCTTGCTTTGGAGAACAAATGGTCCTATTTTTTTGTGTCTCTGAGATACAGGGTGTTGGACATCGTGTGGAATGCAAGTGGTCTGGATTTTAGTGGGTCCTGCGATGCTGGGAGTCTGCAATGATTATTTCTATTCATGTGCCAAGCTAGAACTAGAGAATTAGGAAAAAATCTGATAAAGCAGGGACAAAATTGTGATAACACCTGGGTTGATAGCGCTAGAGAATTTAGGTCAATAAGCTCTGCCTGCTGTGTTACCTAGTTTCAATCCAAATTGTTGTGTGTTCAGTGAATACACCGCTGGGTTTCACAGTGTCTTCTTCAGGCACCAAAACAAGTTAAGAAACCCCAAGAACATTCAGTTAAATGTGTTAGGCTGTACTCATTGATACGCTCTGGCTACTTTGTGCTGCTCCGGTGATGCAAAGCAAACATAAACCTGGATTAGTGCAGTGGAGCAGTGGGAGACTTCAGCAAAGAAACAGGGTGACTGTAGTTTGCTGTGATATTTGTTCTTCTCTGAGACCCCTATCTAACATATATTAATTGATCAAATTAATAAAATTATAATATTACGCAATTCAATTATTCCAGGAGACATGAATATAATAAAACTATGTTGGTTTTTTTTAACGTTGAAGAAGCGTGGACCATATCTAGGGGTCAGTCTTCACCTGCCTCAATTAGTTATTCCTCTTAGTCTTAAAGGACCTGCCATTAGCTGTGAAAGATGAAAATGTCATACTCTGTATCTGCATCCTTTTGCCCAAACAGGGAGGAGATAAGAGAACAAGAATGAGCATTTCCTACCTATGCCTGGAAAGGAGAAGTAAGGTTTGGGTTATTTTGATTATTGTTTAAAAATTTGCATTCATTTAGAGTCAAAGGGTATAAAGAAAGAATTAGCTCTCAAAGTCTGAGGTCAACCTTAAGGTCTGTGATCACCTCCTTTGCCTAAGTTACGAAGGTAGTAGGACTATCTTGTCTCAGTATTAGACTGTCACAATGCCTACTATGAAATAGCGAGCAGCTGACATTAAACAGATAGTAAAATGGAATGCTTTATTTCGAAACTCTTAAAATTATATATGAACCCATTCTAAAAAGAAAATGGAGTATGCATTGCAGAAGAAAGATAAGACTAGCCGTACTTCTCCCCAGTACAACACAATGTTTTATACCATCATTTTCTCCTTATTATATTTTATTTGCACTCTATTTCAGCATAATGAACTAAATCTTGGGGGACATAAAAACTCCAGAAATGGCTAATAACCAAATTCTCTTGTTTGAAACACAGCATTAGTTAAGTAAGCTGAGCCAAAGTATTTAATATTTTGTTTTCTTTTATATGTGTAACTATCAAACCTGTTTTTAGAAATGCACTTTTTTTTTTGTCCAAAGAACAAACTGTAGAAAACAGAATTTCATAACTTCACAGGGTAAACACATGACCCCCCATCTCTCTTGCTTCCATACTTTGCTTTCCAGTATAAAATTGGTGGTAGCTCAAATTAAACTTCTTGAGAAGTCATCACAGAGCAGAATTTGACAACTTCCCTATATCACACTGAAGAAAATATATGTAGTCTCATGTATGCACCCTTCCCCCTTTTTACTAAGTTTTGGAGAAATATTGAATCTTTGAACTGGCATAATTTGAAGGCAATCCACATAGAAATTAAGATTAATTAGTTTGTTTCTTACGCTGCATTCATTATTTTTGACTACCTGCTGGGTCAGATACAATCTCGAGCACTTCAGAGCTGGGCTTTGGGAAGTTGAGATGTGTAATCTGGCAAGTGTGTAGTTTTTTATATTCATTCTTTTTCTCTTCATATTCAAAGCATCGCTTAGAGCTTGTTTATATGCATTACTGTACCTCTTTAAATTAAGGTGTAATTTAAAATCAGTTTCATTAAACTAGCCCAATAGGCTGCACAAGCACTCTTATTTCAGCATAAGCTTAAGTTTATTTCAGGTTAGTGTAAATCAGCTATGAACATTGTTAGCTTAAAATGTAATAATCCATTAAATTAGACTAAAATTGAAGGTGTCCTTGCAAGAGTTTGTGCTGGTATATTCTTACTTAAATTAACTAGAGCAAGTTTATGTGTACGTGAGGAATTAGAAATGAAATCAAGCACATACTGTCATAAATTCCATCATTTGGGACCAGCAGTATCTCAGAGGAATTGGCGGGCAGGGAAAGGGGAGTGAGGAGAACACGAGTCTGACTGATGCAGGTGGTCATGGTGTATATGGGGACTAAATCTTTGCTGCCTGCTTGTTCTCTTCTCATTGCTTTAAGCTTGGTGTAGTCACTGAACATGCCCAAGTAGGTTTGACAGCAATGGCTTGTAATGCTGGTTGGAACTGCACCAGTCCTGTGACAAGCAGGGTAGTGTTTTATCTGTAGCAGAGCGCTGCTCTCCTCTGATTGAACTACCTCCTGTTCTTTAACTGGTGTTATCATTGTATGGCATTGCGTTAGGTGGTGTCAACATACCTGGGGATGCTCTAGAAGTTTCTAGCTTCCCAGAAGTCTCCTCCATGTTTTTTTTCCCTGGCACTTAGCTGGGTTGCTGTCCTGCCTACCCCACAGCAGTGTGTCTGCTGGGTTCCTGTGCAGCAAGAAAAGATCATTTGCTTTTGTGGTTCAGCTCATAAACCTTGCATGTGTGATTTTTTTAAAGCTCAGTCCATCTCTGTTTGCAGATATAACTGGGAAAGTGGATGGAGAGGAAGAGTAAATCTAGGAGTGGGGTTTTTTTGCATAAAGAATGAGCTGTTTTTTGTTGCTCTTCTGCAGGATTTTTAGGAGGGGAAATATGCAGGTGCAAAATGGTAAAAATAACCTGTGGTCTATATCTGGAAAGTTTATAACACCATCTGTGCTTTGGCACAGCTCTCGTCAGCAGAGGAATACTGAGCTGTTTCCTTACTACTAGTGATTTCTTTTACCAAGTTGCCACTTTAAAAAAAAATAAATTTTACATGTTCAGTAATATTTACTCACTTATTTACTAAAATGTCCATTTTTTACAGGAAATGAAAGTACAAAAGATAGATTTTTGGGTTCTTTCCCTCACTTAATTTTGGTTCAAATTATTCTGCTAGTTTAGCTGAACTTCTACAAAGACTAAGGAAGAGGGGCAGTGTCTTTATCTTATAGCTGAGGTTCCAGTAGCTCATTCAATTCTTAAGGAGCTCTGTGCAGAGCCTGGCAGTCAAGAATTGCTCTGGAAACACTATGGCAGTGGTTCCCTCCTCAGTGAGAGTGCATCAACCATTTTAACTTCATTCTTTCATTGCAAAATGAGGGTGGGGATGGGGAAGGTAACAGTTCACATCTTGGGTTGGCATCACTGAAGCTCTGTCCTCTTAAGAGCGGTAATAAAGATGAAGTAGCTATGATTGTCTTCTGCTTAAAGCAGGTAGTATGCACCAAACCTCACCGATCATCATGAGGGCAGCTGCTTGGCATCATATTGATATTAAATGAGCAGGAACTAAAGCAAATACTAAATATTTGGGGTTTTTTTATTTATTTTAAATTTCTCCTGGTTTCATGTCAACATCAGTGAGGACACCCAAACAGCTTTTCACTGATTTTATATTTTTCTTCATGCTGTGAAAACCCAGAAGAGGCATTTAGGCTTCAGTCACTCCCACTGCTTATGTGCTGACTGTGATTTGCATCAGAATAGCGATTTTTCCTTTTTATCTATAAATTCATTTACATAATACTCATCAGTATGCAAGTTGGGGCTTGACTTGTACTGGTGAAAGGATTGCTGATATGGGAAGAGATACCTCAGGTTTTTTGGTTTATTGTTCAGGCAACAAGCATATGAAGGTACAGCTTGCTAATTATATAGTATACACCTTGTCAGTTCCAGAATCTTTATCATATAGAAGAAGGGCTTTATTAGATTTGTACCTTCAAAGCATTTTATTTGATCATCAGCCACACCAAAGTATTGGAATAAGAGAGGTTTGTTTGGTTTGGGGTTTTTTTTTTAATACAAAAAGAAGCCAGCATCAATTTCAAGATGAAATTGAATTCAGGTTCTTGATGCACAAACTCACAGACTTTGGGAATACATGTCTGTCTTAAAAAAATAAGCATAAAACCCCAAAGTTAAAGCATTTCCTGGGTAGTTAAAAGCAGGTTCTAGAAAAGCGAACCCTCAAATCCAGCAGGTTCTAGAAAAGGGAACCCTCAAATCCATCAGTTTCTGAATTCTTGTAGGGTTGGTCCAACATGAGTTAAAGCCCTTTGTGAGTAGATGTGCAAGGATCCACTGGCTTGGTCAGGAAGCAAAAATTGTGAAGGTGAGATCACACATGACTCTGACCTCAGGGGCTTACTGTGAACAAGATGTTTGCTGAGAATGGTTCGGTGGGTTTAGTATTCCCAAACTTTTAATTAGAGAGTAAAGACAAGTTGCTTTCGTGCTTAAGTTGCCTGAAGAAAAATGGTGTATTAGGTTGATTTCTGAACTTTTGTGAACTTGGATGCATTGCAGCTGGAAGTTCAGATAGTTTTCTTTTTAAAGAAATGGTAGTTTACTGCCAGATTGGTTGTCTGCCTTCTGTTTAATTGACTTCTTTTTCTTTTAATTTTAAAATGTAAATAGCTCTCAAACATTTACAGCTCCTCAAGGAGAATGTGCTTTGCTGTTATATATCTTTAGGGGCCTATACTGTTTTAAGGAGGCTTTATTGAGTTTAGCTGTTTACTGATCAGTTGTGTGTAGCTTTGGAAGTTTTATTTATTCTTTTTGTGCCACCTTCAATGTGTTTTCAGCTGATAGATAGCAAAGAGGATCACAGAATCGTAAGGGTTGGAAGGGATCTCAAGAGCTCATCGGGTCCAACCCCCTGCCAAAGCAGGCTCCCTAGGACAGGTCGCACAGGTCGGCGTCCAGACGGGGCTGGAATATCTCCAAAGAAGAAGACTCCACACCCCCTGGGCCGCCTGTCCCAGGGCTCACTCACCCCCATTGTGAAGAAGTTCTTCTGTATATTGGTGTGGAACTTTCTACGCTCCAACTTGGAGCTGTTGCCCCTTGTCCTGTCCCCACAGACCAGTGGAGATATCTTTGTGTGCTCTCCTGTGTAGGCACTGGTTCTGAAAACCTGTGAGTGTTCTCTTAAAATAGCTGCCTGTTGTCTTAGATACACAATAGCTTGTCTGTGAGTGAGTAAGCACTAGCTTGTGTGGGAGCTACTAAGGATGTATCTTAAGATAGAGAAAATAGAAAATTGCACATATGTATACACCTGGATTTGTATATTGTAAACATTTCATATATTATAAAAATCAAGAGCTCTTGATTTTTACATTGCACTTGGATAGCTAGTGCACTTGAAGTTGCTGTAGGTTGTATATGTGTGTGTATTTTGCTATGATGATTGCTAGCCGTACAAGAAAAAACCCATATATTGTGTTAAGTATCATGATCACTACCTAGTTATCACCTGTGAGCCACAGATAACATGGTTTATATTTGTATGTAAAAGAATAACACAAAAATGTGGAGTGGGAGCTTCTGAATGCTGTGCAATTGAGATTGGCTCTCAGTACTGTAATCCATACTCTGTAATTTGAGCCTTTAAGTGAGGCACTTGGTGCTTTTGTATGCACACTCCTTTTCTTTCTGAGAGAGGAAGGGCAAACTCAACCTTTACAAGTGTTGTGGACTGATTGTTGCTCTTCACCTGATATAATCCTGGGAACTCCACAGAAAGTGCAACCAGGATTCGGGTTCTTACTCCAAAAGATAAAAAAGTGGAGGTTGTGGGTTTGTTTTTTTTTTCTTCCTGCTGAAGACAACAGGGAAATATGTGTCAGGACAGATTATACAGAACAGTTTGTTCTTTCTACTTCTTTATTTCCTTTTTCTACTACAGGCTGTAAAAAGCTCAAAGTATCATTCCTGCCATGGAACGCAGAGGGCTGTGAAACTAACGTGGTGAGGAAGCAATGAAACTGGAGGCTGTGGTTCTCTGGGGGATTACAAAGTGAGACCTGATCTTGAAATCCTCATGTAAATGAGATGTGCTTCATGGCACATTTAAACTTCGGGTAGTTTAACCCCCTCCTACCACGAAACAAGAACTTCCTGAGCTATGTTGTAGAACAGCAAGTAATACAGGATGATCTTGCCACCCATCAAATATTCTGACTCAGTACTGAATATTTTTCTCATGGTCTTTAGATGTTTTTTAAAGGATGAATTTCACCAAACAATTTTTTAACTTCATGAAGAACCACCCAAATTCCTAGTATCACTGTTTCTAGAGATTTTACTCATAAATGATTGTTGTTCTCATCTCTGATTAGTGGTAACTTTCATGCTTGCACTGCAAGACTATGTGGAGAAGCAGCTCTGCTGTCACTTGAAGGTATTGCCAGGAGATTGTAGGTCTCACACTTTTAAATTCTAGGTATGTGGAGACTGCCTGAAACCTGATTTTACAATCATCTCACCTTTTGCTGAACACCTCAAGTACTCCAGAAAATGGAACTTCTTAAGGAAAGCTTCAGAATGAGAATCCTGTCATCAGCATTATTATTATCATTATTACTACAGACTTGCACCTCCATTGTGTTCAACTGTGTCTTCTTTTGCACGTCTGGAGACATTTGCTTTGTTTATGTACTTTATCAGGAGCAAATGCAGGTGCGTTCTGGTTCTAAGTACAGTTTGTGTGACCACACATCACGTAGTAACTTTTGTGTGATGTAGGTATAAGCCCCTCTCGCTTTTTTTTAGCTGAATTACTTTAACTGGAAGTTTCTTTTTCTTAGAAACATTATGCCCATGTGGTTATTATGAATGCTTGATAAAAATCATATTTATTTCAAGATACTGTCAACCAGAACATTCCCATTTACCATGCAAGCCTCAGGATAAAATAATTAGGCTTATTTTGAAGCTGTTTTCATTTAAAGTCAAGATTAATTACATAATTCATTAATTAGGTAGTTTGATGTTTGCTTCACAGAATTCTACAGCTATGTTAAGAACTTTCTTGTTTTACCGTATAACTTTTATTTTTATTTTTAAAATCAGGTAAGCATTGTTAGACTTGTCAGATTTTGTCTTTGTAGCTATTCTGGTTAAGCTGTTTACTTTTGCAAAATAGCTGTTACCTGGTTGATTAGTTATACTGTCAGCTCAACTATTAATGAGTCCCATCTTAAATTTTTTTGGCAGTGTTGAAGTGGCAAAATGGAGGCAATTCCATTCCTCCAAGTCCATTTCTACAGGAGGGAGACCTGAGTTGTGGTTTATGGGATAATTTTTATCCCCTTAATATGAAAATGTCATCCTGTCATGCAGGTGAGTTTTAAGAATTGAGAGATCTCAGGGCAGTGCTGGTGTATGTATCTGTGTGTGTATGTGTAATCTCTTTGGGCAGGTAGTCAATAAAGACAGGACTCTGGGTTATTTGATCAAGAAGAGAACTGCTTGATGTACTAGCAGTCATGGGTGAAATATGAAAAACAACAACTTAGTGGAACTTAGTTGAAACAAGCAATTCAGTTTCTGCTGAGCCCTACAAGCTGTAAATGAAGAGACAAGCCTGGTACCTGCCGTTAAATGAAAACTCTGAACTGGCTGCCAGAGCCACACTCTGGAAGGATGTAGTGCCAAGCTGCTTATGCTGAACTGAAAAATCTCTGGTGGTTGCCTGGGCTCTCTTAGAGCATGTCATTAAACATCATCTTATTGAGAAAATAACAGCTGAACATGCACTAGAAAATGCTAATTGGGTGCTGTATTATCATGGTTTGAGGTATAGAGAGACATCGATAAAATCTGCTAAACCAAGTAAATTCTATTATTAGATTCCACAGTTCAATCAGGGCACTAGGCATCTTTTTTATTAGAAAATTTGGCCAAGTCAATGAAACAGGCAGTTCAATCAACGGATTATGAATCTCAATCCCCATGGTATATGGGAAAGCAACCACTGCTTTAATGTATGCAATCTGATCAGGAAAGTATAGAAACATTTATTGAACTAGTAAAGGATGTACTTGAAAATGGAACGACTTCTGTCTTAAATGGTATCTCGTAACATGAGGATCTATAAAACACGCCGTATGAATCCTAAAGATGATTGTGCTTCTTTGAGCTGTTTTCTAGGTGGTTTATGTTCTTAAGTTAGTACAGACAACTATACAGATAATGGAAGGCTGTCATTCAAGTATATTTTTTTCATCTCAGCATGATAAATGAAATTTTTTACTTGAATACATGCAAAGGGCAAGAAGGTCTGATCCTCTGTTTTGGAGTGTGAGGTTGAAATCAGGATAAGATTTGATTTAATTTCTTATTAATCAGTATTTTATATTGTGTGTATATATATATTTATTTTTGTAATGTATATATATATTTTACATTGCATTAACTTTGCATTAAATTCTGTCAAGAAGCCAGGAAGACAAGTATCACACACTTTGTACCTGTGGTGGCAGCTGGAAGGCAAAATTCTCTGAAGGGACTTACAGTTGGCAGTCTGAATGCGTAGCTCTTCTCACTCCTGCTGCTTACAGCATGTTTTGTGAAATCTCTTATTAAGTCCCTTCTTTCTGCTTGCCTTTCCTCCCCCCCCCCCCTTTTTTTTTTTTCCCCTGTGATCTGTTAGGGTTTCTGGCCTTGATAGCAGGATTTTTTGCATATATATGAGACATCCAGGAGGAGTTGTAGTATGAAAAATTATTTATCAGTTAAATATGAGTTACTCCAAACAGTTGTTCAGTAACTGAGCATTCATTGTGCTATCTAAAGCTTCCATCTTTACCAATGGTATTTGGAATGGTTTCTCCATGGCATTTTACACTACATCTATGGGTCAGATGGATTTTGAAGTGACTGAAGCCTTCCCACACAATTTGTGCACAATTATACAATGTTAACTCACTACAAAATTGGCGAAGTAATCAGTTTATTTTTACAGCAGTTGAATTAAAATAATTTGCACTTATGAGTGGGATTTCTTCTTACTCTGCAGATTTATTTATCAAAAAGTTTTTTCTAGACTTCTTATACACTTATTGTAATTCTAGTGGAAAAAAATAGAATTATCTGGGAAGAATTATTGTCAAAAGAAATTAAATAAAACCCACAGTTCTTCATATTAGTTCTGGTTTCTGTACAGGAGCTGAAAACCACAACTTTTAAATATGCATCTAAAGGTGTCCATTGCTAATTTTATGATGGGTAGGATGGACTGAGAAAATCAGCAAGCATTTGGGCTGTACAGTCTCTCTCTCATCAATATGTTTTGGCTTCTGGGATGGTTTACCTAAAGGATGTAACAAGATAAGTGTTGCAATATATTTACATTGACAAGAAAACACTCAAGAAAATTACTTTTCTGTTTCACACATGCACTTACATATACTTACATCTATGTATATATACTTAAAAATACATATGCATGAAAATAGTAAAACGTATGTACTGGTTTGAATTGATGACACACGTAAGGATTATTACCTGTGTATGTGTAAGAGGTGCGTGTATCTGTGTAAATATTATTTCTGCAAAGCTTAAAAAAGCTGCTTCTTACCTCTCATTCTTACCTCAATTCCCAGTGTGCCCCTTCCATCTTAGTGCCACAGTTTTGTGCCTGTTAACCTAATTTTCTATGTAGCTGAGAGTTCTGCATTCTGGCAAAACAGGAGGTGAAGCAATGAAGCTTCATAAAAAGCACTGTTTTCTTTATCCTAATATTAAAAAGAATATCTCCTGCAGGAGACTGACAGATTGAGATTGGGGATCATTATTTCTCATGACAATTACAGCCAAAAAACCCCACAAGAGTAACCATGAATAAACATTTTTTTGGAAATACTGTCTATGTAAATTATGGTTCCTCACCTCCTGCCCCTACTCTGTTACTTTTTTGTTAGACAAGCTTTCTTTAACATGTTTTAACTTCCTATCATTTGCCACTTGTCTGTGAAGTATTTTTGGGAAGCAGAGATCATCCAAGATCTTGTTCCCTCACCCTCTAAAGCTTAGGAAAAGAGGAGAGGAAGTGCAGGTCATGAAGGGAATCAACAAATAAAACTTAAATGTCCTGTGAAATGTTCACTTAATACCACGGTTGTTAATAACTTATGAGAATTGTTAGGAGGTATACTTTAGACTTCTTCCTTTTCTGAGGGAGTTGGAAATCTTCATTTTGAGTCAAACAACAATATGTTACACAGTGTGGCTGAGGGTCCAGGTTCTTACAAGCTTGCACACCTACCTCCAGTCAGGTTTGCTGCTTTGATACTGATATCAGACTGTGGGATATCTTTGCTAAGGTTTTGCAGTGAATATCTGTAGAAATTTAATCCTCCATTAATACTGGATTTTGAAAATTACTCCAAAAATAATTTTAAAATCAAAGGTAATGTAATTCTGAAAGCTCAGATATTATGAGAGCCACTCTTTAGATGTGGCCGTAAACTCAGTATTCAAATCAGAGTTTCATACTGTTATTGCTGTTTCTAGGTGAATGAATATAAAAGCAAAAAATAGGGAATTATTCAAATCACTTGAAGATTGCTAAATATTTATCCCAGAGACAAACAGGGCTTTAAGCTGACAGCTAAACACTTGAAGTGCACTGCTAGGTAGTGAATTAAGTGTTGAAGTAGTGGGCTTGCCCACTTTTGCTATCATCTGCTATTTTAGAATCATCCTGCTCTTTGGAAGGATGGATATGAAGTAAACCAGGAACCAGCTGGATAACTAAGATGCACCTTATTTCATTACTGACTTTTCAGTGCCTTTTCTCCTTACCAATGCGGAAACTGACTGTGCCCCTTGTTCAGGTAGGCACAACTTGTTAAAATTAGTGATAGTTGTGACTTGCACTAGAACTGGATTAAAATTCCAAT
>VZTU01034029.1:9894-20146 GCA_013400835.1 Zapornia atra | reverse complement strand
TGTAGCTCCAGGCATGGAGGTTGGTGCCCCTGCCTGTGGCAGGAGGGTTGGAGCTCTGTGATCCTTGGGGTCCCTTCCAACCCAGATCATTCTATGATTCTATGATTCTATGATAATTGGTGGCAGATGTGAGGGAGGGCCAGGGGTATGAAGTCTAACTGGGAACTTGGCTATTCTTGCAAGAACTCACCCAATAAATTACAATATCAAATATTCATCCAGTAATGTGTTTGACATGCTGTTCAAACCCAGGCATTTTGAGGGGAATACATATTTGGCCGTATCATTAATAACATATCTATTATTTATGTGTTTCTGTATTATTCATAAAACAGAAAAATAAAGAGTGTTTTTCTATTGAAGTGCACATGTGGGAATAGGAAGGGGGGGGGGAGAAAAGTCTAGCACACAATAATTAAACCAGGATTACTGTAACTTTTAAAGACATGCACTGGAGAAGGGATTTCAGATGGGTCAGCTCTCCATCCCTCAAGAGATAGTTTTGACTATTTTCAGTTTGAACTAGGAGTTTCAAGCCAGTTTCTGGGATGAAAGGGTTCAATTTAGGAGTTCAGGCAACTTTCAGAGGAAAAGGGCTCGTAGCTTGCTATCCTCATTTCTTTATTCAGCCTTTCCTGTTATTTCAGAATATCTTGAATTCCTCCTCAGACTCACATAGACCAGTGAGGTCAAGTCTGCATCAGCAGGCAGCACTTTTAATTGGTTTGATGGGCACAGGGAGAAAAAGTAGAGAAGTTTGGGGTACCAGCACATCTCCAAAGCTGAAATATTGCTGCTTCTGTCTTCTTCCTTTAGCCTGGCACATCCATGTTTTGAAAAGCCACCGTGCCTGGAGTGTGACCTTTTGCTTCATTAACTCTGAAATGAGTATTAGAGCTGACACCCCTAAATATGCCAACAGATGAGCAAAAAGCAGGATGTGCTAAATATGGGTGGCTCGACTCTCCACCCAAATTAAGGTTAAGGTTTATTGCTATGTTTGTGGCTTAATGTTTATAAATACCTCAAGTGTGGGACACAGGGGGACACAGTGACATTTTCAACTCTTCAGCCTTCAAGTTCCCCTTTAGAGAGTCCTCCCAGGACTATGGTTTCCAGGAATATTTCAGGTAATGTCATCCAGCCATTTGCCAGTTTGAGAGGGAGGAAAATGATGGGGTTTTGCTCCCCTGAAAAGCTGGGAGCTGCTTCCAGCTCTGGCACCTTGGTGCTGTCGTGCTGCCTCGAGAGGGAGGGAGGCACCTGCTGCTCCTGGGGAAGAGGCTCATGAGTGACATGAAAAGTGCCAGAGAATCCAAGTGTGGGATCAGGGGAGACTTGCAGGAGCTCTGTCTGATTCAAAACCAGAGATCATCTCCCCTCCTGGAGCATCTCCCCTGGGAGGACAGGCTGAGTGAGCTGGGGCTGTTCAGCCTGGAGAGAAGAGACTGAGAGGGGATCTGATCAATGGGGATCAATAGCTGAAGGGTGGGACACAGGGGGACATGGGCAGCCTCTGCTCAGTGTCTGTGGGGACAGGACAAGGGGCGATGGGCTCAAGTTGGAGCACAGGGAGTTCCCCCCCAATGTGGGGAAGAACTTCTTCCCAGTGAGGGTGAGGGAGCCCTGGGCCAGGCTGCCCAGGGGGTGTGGAGTCTCCTTCTCTGGAGAGATTCCAGCCCCATCTGGACACCGACCTGTGTGCCCTGTCCTGGGGACCCTGCTTTGGCAGAGGGTTGGACCCCATGGGCTCTGGAGGTCCCTTCCAACCCCCATGATTCTCTCACTCTGTGATTCTGTGATCCATACATCTACATACAGGGATAAAACAGTAAGAGAGGCCTTGAAGGGCAGAGTGACTTAGCCATAGGATAGTTCCTCCTCGTCTGCCTTTGATTGAAAGGATAAAAAAGGATTTTCATAAAAGCTCTTCTCAGGCTAGGGCTGATAAATAATTGTATTTGACTGCATTCTGCACTCATGAATTCCCTGTTGTGACTGAAGGTGGAGGTTGTGATTTTCTTTTTTGCTTTAATTATACAAATATGATAAGAGGCTCCTGTTCTCCTCTTTCCCAACAGGGAGAAGGAAGAAGCTCAGAACATTAAATAGTTTACCAAAAGTTGCACCTTTGCTTGGCCTCAGGCAGCCACACGACTGCATCTGAGATTAAAATGCAGTAAGCATTAGAGAAAACTCTATATGTTTAATAAACCCAACCCAGAATTCACTTTCCAGCTGGAGGTTTAAAGCCATCTGAAGCATTCAACCATGTATATCTGTGTGGAACCAAAGACTTTTTGAGGTTGGCTTGGAGAATAGGTGCAAACATGGGTTTATCCAAGATGGGATGTAGAGTTGGCAATGGCATGGAGCAAGCAGGTTGCTGAGGCTGGGGACGTGGAGATGGGCAAGCAGAAACCACCATGGTACACTCAGGTGTCCTCACTGGCCTCCACCATAGAAATCACACAGGGATGTGGCCAGTGTTGGAAGGACTTGTCTCAGTAAGTCCATGTTTTAGGTGTGAGGTTGTCTGCTCTGCCTCACTGAGAACTGAGATGCCTCTGTACATCCTTCTGGGAGACCTTTAGGACCACCAGGCACAAGGGAGCTCGGAGAAAATGGAGCTCCATAGAATCATAGACTGGGCTGGGTTGGAAGGGACCCCAAGGGTCACAGAGCTCCAACCCCCCTGCCACAGGCAGGGCCACCAACCTCCAGGCCTGGAGCTACACAAGGTTGCCCAGGGCCCCAGCCAACCTGGCCTTGAACACCCCCAGNGTCCCCCCACAGCCTTCTCTTCTCTGGGCTGAACTAGCCCAGCTCTCTCAGCCTGGCTTCATAGCAGAGGTGCTCCAGCCCTTGGATCAACTTTGTGGCCTCCTCTGGGCCCATTCCAACAGTTCTATGTCCTTCTTGTGTTGGGGACTCCAGAACTGGACCCAGTACTCCATGTGGAGCCTCATGAGAGCAGAGTAGAGGGGGAGAATCACCTCCCTTGACCTTCTGGCCATGCTCCTTTTGATGCAGCCCAGGATATGGTTGGCCTTCTGGGCTGTGAGTGGGCATTGTTGGCTCACATCAAGCCTGCCTTATTTTCTGTGCCTGGTGTAGTGTTGTGCTCCCTCCTCCCTTGTGTTACACAAAGGGCTCTATTACACTCCAATTAACCCTGTTAACATTTCCACTGACACAGTCAATAGAGATACATGGGGGGTGTGAAGAGAGCAGCCAAGAGAGCAGCCTGTTCCAGTGCTTGACAACCCTTTTGGTGAAAGAAAGTTTTCTAATCTCCAATATAAACCAGCCCTGGGACAACTTGAGGCTGTTTTCTCCTCTCCTGTCACTTGTTCCTTGGAGAAGAGACTGCCCAGCAAACAGAACAGATCTCCAGAAAGGTAAATTTTACCTCAGAGGTTTGAAAATAAAAAAGGAAAATGAGAACAGTCAACAGAGTGTTCACAGCATCCCAGAATCTCCAGGTTGGAAAAGACTTTGAAGATCATCAAGTCCAACCCTTCTCATCCTAAGCTAAATCAGATCCTTGAGCACCTCATCTACCCTTTTTTTTAAACACACAATGTGTTATAACACCTGTTACAACACCTTCTGTGATTGTGCAAGAAAAAGGGCTAAGTAGAATGAAGATTAAGGGCATTAAGGACAATTGAGAAGATTAAGGACAATTGAGAAAAGGCCAACTGTTGAATGACTCTGCCTTTGTTTTCTGCAAGGAGAAGGGTGCCCAGGCCTCCAAACCCTCCAGCTGCTTAATGGAAATTAAATGATGCTGCAGAAATTGCAAAATATGAATGTGAAGAAAGCCTACAACTGCTGCATGTGAGCAAGCCAAGGGCCTTTCCTCTGCCTTCACTAGTGAAACCAAAACCCCACAGAGTGTAATCCTCAACAGCAAGGCTAGCCAAGGAGCTGTGAGCTTGAGAGTTGGCTCTTTGTGGGTTTAGCATGAGCTAGAATCAAAAAAATCTATCTGTGGAGGGACCTGGGGAGCTCCAGCCTTGCTGGTTTGAACTTTTCAGCTCAGTCTCCAAACACTTTCTGAAGAATCATTAAGGATGTGAAAGCAAAGGGTAGACAGGATAAATGACCTTATGGTTTTATCAGTGTTAGGTTACAGCAGAGACATTTCCTGTCCTTGGTTTGGTTTGGGTTGGGTTTAAATAGGAAAACAGATAAGGGCAATGCAGCAGATCCAGGCTGTCTCATGTAAGCAGAGCTTTTGACTTTGTTCCTCCCAGGAAAATCATTACTGAAGGTAGAGATGCTGGGGATTAATATCTATATTGCTAGCTGCTTAGGGAGCTGGCCAAAGGGAAGGTGTCCCTGTATGTTGAGCAGAGGGGGCTGGGGATGTTGAGGTCATTGATGACACTGGAGAAAGAACTACAGATCAGTAGTAGCTGGAGAAATTTGAGCTATCTGACTGGTGCTTGTGGTAATGGGTCTGGCTTTGTCTGCAGCATCTGTAGGGATGAGCAGAGTGCCCTGGAGGGAGGACAACCAGTTGCAGACCTAATGACTGGGCAAAGGCTAGGATAAAGGGTACAACCACCTCCCAGACATGCACTCCCAAGTTGGCCATGCTGCTCACCCAGGAGCTGGGGTCAGGGAGTGCTCCAGCCCCTGCCTCAGCTTCCCTCCCCTTTTTGAGCAAGAGAGGTGCAACCACAAATAACAACCTGCTACAAACTGTGAAGTGGGACAGTAACAACTTGCATGAGCAGCTGGAATCGGGAAAGGATGCTACTTAAACCACTTGCTGTGGCCTAAAGCTGCCACCAGTTTCGGGTGCCTGTGTTTTCTCTTCATCCCTGTGCCTCTGCTGCTGCCAGAATGGGATGATTTAGGAACTTGGTTGAAATATTGGCTCACATTTCTTCCCTGGTTGCCTTGAATGTGTTCAGCGTGCTATCCCTCAGCGAGTCTTGTCAGGAGGATGTCTTCCACTGCATTCTATCTCTCTGGAAGTGAATGCAGCAACAGATTGTTATTGCCATTCAGAAGCCTTCCCTCTCTGTGGTTATGGATGAGGAAACTCAGAGGCACCTTCCAGAAATGAAGCTACTTTGGAATCTATGGTAATGTTCTGGTCTGCTGGTACCCTTTAGTATGAAGATGGGGAGAAGTGGTGAGAGGGGCTGTCTTTGTTAAACAATCCCCTTAAAGGGGAAAGGCTAAAGAGCTTTAATACCCAGTCCACTCCAGGACACAGTTGTTATTTCACAGCTTTACATCTGCACTGCTTGAAAGCAGCAGAGAGCAACTGGTGTGTTCAGCTCAGAAAGGCTCAGGTAGATAGAGCAATCATTTGTGGGGAAGCTGTGTGGCTCAACACAGGGGGCTTTTGGTGCTTCTCCAGGGTCAGCAATGCTCCCAGCTCCTGCCATCCCCATGCTCACCGGGCTCTGCTCTGCAGCCAGTCCTTGGGCTTCTTCATGAGCATCCATCACCACCTTAACCCAGCTTGCCTGGCACAGGCTGCCCAGGGAGGGGCTGAGTCACCTTCCCTGGATGTGTTCAAAGAAAGGGTAGATGAGGTGCTCAGGGATATGGTTTAGTTTAGGATGAGAATGGTTGGACTTGATGATCTTCAAAGGTCTTTTCTAACCTTGGGATTCTGTGATTCTGTCAGCTTCAGCTTGGCTTCCATGCAGGTAATGAGATGGGTTGCCATGCAGACATGGGAATGTCTTCAGCCCATCCCACCATCTCTCTGGTGTCCCAGCCCTTGTGAGGAAGCCACTGAGCTCCATGAGCAGGATGTGAGCTGGACATGAGCCAGCTCACAAGGCTTTGGGTGGAACATGAAGGGGAATCAGCATGAGGCTGCTGCAGAAGGGAGGTGGGCTGGGGTGTGAGTTCAGCAGCATCCACACCCAGGAAAGGCTCCAAGCAGAGCCCAGCTCTGCTCCAAGCAGCCGGGTTGATGTGCTCCTCTCAACCAGGGAAGCTGCCAGGCTGGTGTGTGGACCTTGCACCTCCAGCTGCACTGCTTCAGCGGTTTGGGGAGAGCTTCATACCCAGCAGAGAGGCAAGAGCTGGAGCTGTGGTGGAGCTGGTGGGAGGAGAAAATTCTGCTCAGCTGAAAAAGGCTCTGGCATGGATTTGACTTGAGAAGACAATTCAAGGCCTTGTGCTTTGCTGTGAACAACACCGAGCTCTTGCAGAGGAGGCAGCTCCCTCCTGCAGCAGCGTGCTCCTGACTGGTGGGCACAGATGTGCAGAGCACAGCTGGGGAGTGGGCTGCAGCCCACCTCTTAGGGGCTGATCTTCATCCCGTCTGCAGATAAGGGTTTTGTTTGGGGCACTCTGGGAGCTGTGTGCCTGCTGAAGAAGGGCGTAGGAGGTCGCTGGCAGGGGACAAGAATATTTCTCTGGATGCCACAATGGAGCTGTCCTTGGATGGTCTATTACAGAGCCTATCATGGACCTATTCAGACCTGTGGACCTGCATAAGGAGTTCTGTAACAGCTGCCATAAAGGACCACAGCCCTTAGCCCAGGATCTCTCTCCTCCAGCTCCTACAGCTGAGACATCCCTCCCTGGCCTCAGCCCTCTCTTTGCCTTGTGCCAACACAGGCAAAGCTCCCTGTGAAGTTAACAGGAGATGTCTCCAAGCACAAACCAAGCTGGGTGCTACCTTGCTTGGCCCAAGGAAATGAAAATAACACAGCAAATGGCAATTCTGGCTTCATTAATTAAAGCCTTGCCATGAACAATGTACTGGGCTAATGAAGAGAGACACTAGGTAGGCGCTGGCTGAATTAATATCCCCATGACATGATTGCTGAAGCAAGGCAAGCTTCCCAGGGAGCGGTGGGCAGTGGAAATGCAGAGCAGCAGCTCATGCAAGCATCTCAACATAAACTGGATTCGTTTAGACCTGGTGCTTGTTCCAGGGGAAACCAGGCAGAGGCTCCTGAAAGAGCCGTGCTCTCGGAGCCGCTGGAGCAAGGTGATGCTCGTGGGTCCAGTCAGGGGAAGCAGTTCCTCACTGCCAGGGGCTTCTTGGGGGAATTTCCATGAGATGAACATAATTTACATGCAAACTGGGATTTTACCTTTCTGGGACGTGCTCTGGGAGGAAGGGAAGGTGTTTATTAGCTTCGTTTAGTTTGGGTTTGTGGTTGTCAAAGGGGAACTGGGAGCTGGGAGCTGTGCTTGGAGTGCTGGCTCACCAGGGCTGCTCCCCTGTGCTCCTCCTGCAAGGAGACCTGAGGCACATTCCTTTGACACCTCCTGTTTTGCTGCTTTTGTGGTCACCTCCACCCTGCCTGAGCTTCCCCTGCGGAGAGTGTGGAGGTGTTGGTGCTCCCCCCCAAGTCTGGGCTAGCCTCAGAGCCCAAAACCTTGCTCAGAAGTGGAGGAAAGCAGGTCCCCAAAGCCACCCAGCCAGCCAGCTCCCCTTAGGCTCCCAGAGCTGTATGTACAGCCAAGCACAGGGCTTTCCAGCTTTTAAACCCGCTGCTGTTGCAAGCAACGACCAACTGACTGCTCAGGAGGTTTGTAGACATCAACAATGAACTCAGCCCACCCCTGCTAGACCATCTGTCCTTACCTGGTATTACACCTTGTCTTAAAGCACATATCCCCATGCTGAGCTGCAAATCTGCTGGCTGCAAACTAGACATCAGCCACCCAGCCCGGGACGGCGACGTTGGCAGTGTGTATATAAGCACAGTTGCCAGGAAAGGGACTTAATCAACTCTTGAAGGACCCAGCTCAATCCTGAGAGTCAACTACAGGTACCTGGGGAGGCAGAGGAATTGATTCATCTCCCACTCCTGCCCGTGCGACTAGGAAACGCTTCCTATAATTCAGAGGGGCAGCAGACGTGTAATGCGATGGGATGTCAGGAGGCAAGGCTGAAGCCATTTGCTCTGTCATTTTTAAGAATTCAGCAAAACTTGTTCTGACCTGAAATTTGATAAACAAGGACATTGGTGCAGCGTTTGCAAAGGGCAGTGGTTAAAAATACCTGGCATTAAAAAGGAGTTTATCGTGGCTTGAAGAAAGCCACGGGCGTGAGGAGAAAGGAGAAGTGTCTGGGTGGAATTCATGCCAAGTGATGGATTAACCATGGACTCAACAGTGGCATCTCAGTGCTGCCCTCCACTCCTTGCACAGGGCCCTCAGTCTGCCATGGGAGGGTGTAAAACTCTGAAATCAGGTTGGACTCGAGGAGCTCTCCAGGTCCCTTCCAGCCCCTGTGATTCTGTGAAATGGGTCTTGATCTTCAGCACTCCCATTCCCTAGGAGACCTGGGAGAAGCTACTGAGGGGCCCTTCCCTGCTCAGGGCTGCCAGGTGGAGATGGAGGTCATAGAATCATAGAATCATAGAATCATAGAATCATAGAATCATAGAATCATAGAATCATAGAATGCTTTGGGTTGGAAGGGGCCTCAAAGATCATCCAATTCCACCCCCCTGCCATGGGCAGGGACACCCTCACTAGACCAGGTTGCTCAAAGCCCCATCCAACCTGGCCTTGAACATTTCCAGGGATGGGGCTTCCACAGCCTCTCTGGGCACCCTGTACCAGGGCCTCACCACCCTCAGAGGGTGGGGACATTCTTCCTAACCTCTCACCTAACCCTGCCCTCTGTCAGCTTGAAGCCATCACCCCTTGTCCTGTCCCTGCACTCCCTGGGGAACAGCCCCTCTCCCACTTTCCTGTAGAACCCCTTGAATTATTGGCACACTGCAATTAGCTCTCCCCAGAGCCTTCTCTTCTCCAGGCTGAACAACCCCAACTCTCCCAGCCTGGCTTCATAGGAGAGGTGCTTGGCACCTTTGTTTTTTAACTATAAGTGACACCAACAACTGGCAGGTCTATTGTAGGGTGTAACCCTTCCTGAACTCCACACCAAGCCTGGCTCCTCTTTCATGCTCCTGCCTCTTTCTTTCCCCCTCTTTTCCCAGGCTCCCTGCTTATTAATCACCAGAGAAATGACTTCCTTTGGTTGTGACTACAGAAATTTTCAATTAGCCAGTGTGATTGGCTGCATGTAAGAGAATTAATGTAACATATGCTAAGTGTATGCATGACCTATTTAAAGTGATGGATAATCTTTCCTGGTAAAACTCTTTTAATGGTATGTGCCTGCTACACATCAGTGAGTGTAAAATTTTTGATTCTAAGTAGCATTACAGCTTGTGCAACTGCAGAAAGAAGCAAGGCAAAAACAGGGGCTGGGTGTTTAACCAATGCAAATCAATGCTAGGGGGTGTTTTTTTTTTGGGGGGGGGGGTTGTTTCAGCCAAGAACTTTTAGAAATAACCTGAAGGTACCATGGGTTAAAGGTGGAAAGATCACAAGCCTTGAATGCAGCCAACTGGCCAAAGACCTTTAGGAAATTTGCCAATCCAGAGATATCTAACCAGAAGCTGAAGTTCCCTGCAGACATTTTGCCCTGGCCCTGGGTATTGTCGAAGAGTTGAAACCCCAGAAGTAAAAAAAACCCTTCAGGTTTTTCCTTCCTTCATCACTCAAGCCCCCTGGATGCACCCCAGGTCTTGGGTTTAAAACATTTCTTGCATTGTGTAACACTCCCTCTGTTTAAAGCTGCTGCAAACTGGGCCAGTTGGGGAAGATCAGAGGTGGCCCAACTGGAAAACCTTCTGCTTGAACTGAGTAGGTTTATTTTGAGGCTCATCACTCCTTCATCACAGCCCCGTGCCCAAAATGCCCATTATCAATCTGCTAACAGCAGAGCTCGCCCCGTCCCTGGAAGTGTTCAAGGCCAGGTTGGATGGGGCCCTGGGCAACCTTGTGTAGCTCCAGGCCTGGAGGTTGGTGGCCCTGCCTGTGGCAGGGGGGTTGGAGCTCTGTGACCCTTGGGGTCCCTCCCAACCCAGCCCAGTCTGTGATTCTATGATGTTCAAGGCAACCGCTTGGCCCTTCAGTTTTATGGATATATTTTATGGATGCAAGAAGAACTCACAAAAGGAGGGAAGCTCCTGGGCTGGGCCACCAGTCTGCTCCCAGGCACGTACCATGGGAAGGGAAATGCTCCTTCAGAAGGGAGATCCTCTAGTCCCTCCTCACCAGACCCCCCTTTGCAGATTACAAACCTCCCCAGTACCCAAACATGCTGGCAACGAGCAAGCAGGACACACAGACATCAAAGCCATGCTAAACGCTGCCAAGAACCATGTGGAGCTCTGTGGGGCTGTTGGAGAGGGGTCAGAGGAGCCACGAGGATGCTCAGAGGGCTGGAGCAGCT
>VZTU01034010.1:0-12325 GCA_013400835.1 Zapornia atra | reverse complement strand
CATATGCAACCTGTAATAAAAACTGCATCAAGGTATTTCAAGCAATGGGATAATTTCATTTTCCACTTAAGAGCCCTATTTACTTTTAATTAACAAATTATTATAAGGTGCACAAAAACTATTCCACCATTTTGCATACAATGCTTATGCTGAAATGGGCCCTGGAGATATTTTACTGTCTAAAGTGATTGGGTTAGAAATTGGATACTTTATGGCAAAATTAGCTATTGTTTATCTAAGTGTACTCAACAACCATACATATATATCTCACAATACTTTCTGCATCTAGCCTTTACATTTTCTGCAACTACAACAAAAAGGAAGAGTGGCACATTTGGTTCAGAAGTAGCACAGATATAAAAAGCCAGAAGAAAAGCAACCTCTAGAGTTCAATGCTAGGTATCTTGTTTCAGAGAATGGAGCTTTGACAGAGTAAGAACAAAAGGTAAGTATACACTGAATTTGAATTAAATGGTTTAGCATTTACATTTTTATACCCACTTTTCCATTCTCATATCCCCACTCTCAACACTGTCCTCTTACCTGAGGATTACACTTCTGGTTTTGGACTTTCACACAGAAATAAAAGCAGTAATAAAGCTGGACCCAAATTTTTATAGTAACTTAAAAAAATGCACTTCATACAAATAACAGGACGCAATTCCTCTTTTGACTGCCTCTTTGGTTAAACAATATATTTAGTCGGCTAAATAATTAGGCCATTGCTAAATGTGAAGATTTTTCAAATGTGAATCTAATTAGCCTAAGTAAAGAAAGTATTTCATGGGAAATTATTTTTTTGCCTTCAAGGAAATGATTCTATACTCATTGAAATTGTGTCATCTTATTAACACTCAGCTTGGTATAGGTCCTGAACAATTTACTCTGGTACTCTGTTCTAAATTACAGATTCAGTAGCTCCCAAATACTGGCAATCTTTACCAAAATTCTCAGGATTTGTTATGAAAAAGCTTTAGATTGTAGAAGCAAAAATGTGACAATATTAGTGTGATAAAAAAAAAGTTCAATAAACTATACATCATTTTCTTCAAATGAATGAATTAGTTGTTTAATATCATGATGGGAACATGATGCTCTTGAGTGAAGAGACTCAAATTCTGAGCAATGAAGTCCATAACTGCTGACAGGCACCAGCTATCAGAATACCACAGAAGAAAGACTCTTCACTTGTTTCCTTAAATATTTACAGAATATCTGACCACTGTCAGATACAGGGTATTTGACTAGATGGATTCTTGCCTTGATCTACTGTGACAGATTCTGTTTTGCAGATATGAGCACTCGGAAAGATTTTAACATATCCTTGGGCATAGTAGCCTTTTACTCTATGAACGGATTATAATTCAACACAGTGTATCTATTTAATAAACACAGCATGCACTAAACAAAGTATTTAAACTCTTCCATAAAACACTAAGAGCTGAGCACTAATTCCTAAAGTGACAATAACATGACAGTACAACTCCAGATAGCAACAAAATTTACACTGTCCACCCCAAGGTAATCCTAGTAATTTTCAACAACATAGACTTCCACCCATGAGAGGATGGGGAAAAAAAGCAAGGGAACAAAATGAGTAAACAAACCACATAACAAAAAGGAATTTAGCCTGATTAAAACACTTCGTTCCATGGCCTGAATTATAGGAGCTTCGTATTTCTACTTCTGACCCACAAAGTACAATTCACAAAGTTTTTTTGGACTTCTGCACTAGAATTTCCACAAAGTTCAACAACTTTATAGTGTTCATTGTGTGGAAGCACGATCAATCCATTTTCACAACTCTGCTGTTCATATCTGACATAATCTTAACCAAATTATTTGGCATTTAATACTGTACTTTATGACTTTTCTTACCAAGGAGCCCGTTGCTTACAGATTTGCATTACACCATTCTGAAATGGTGAACATAACTATCAAGGAGAAAGCATAGTATGCCACCACAAACTGATACGGAGCTACTTCTATTTGATACAATTAAATGGATTCACTTACAGTATTTTAAACAGTTTGATTTGGGCCAACCATCAGCAAACACAACCAAAAATCAAGAGCTGGGTAGATTATGTTAGTGCAGAGTGGAACCTATGTTAGTTAATAAATGCATCTCAGCAAAAAGTTACATTAAGGCAGGCTCAGTGCTGCACAGAATAAGGCTGTTGGACACAGTGAAGCATGGCATAATAAACTTGCATCTGCTTGGAGTACAAAGAGTGAAGTGTGCGTACTTACTTGGGCAGATATTCCTTTTGTTCACTTGAGATTAGGGATAATGGACGATAATCAGGAGTTCTATAGGGCCCATTTTGCATTTTTCACTATTAAGCACTTCAGCTTCCCCAGCCCTTAACACTCTCCGTAATAAAAGAATATTCCTCAAGTTGCAGAATGCAAAGCTTCCAAAATGAGAAAAGCAACAATCAAAAGCATCCTACATAACTTTAATTCTGTTCTTTTTGCATATTTAATATCATTATTATCACACGTCAAAGCTTTTTTAGGTCTTATTTTGAAAGAACTGTATCTTTATTCTCATCTCATTAACAATATATTTACATGTGTAACAGCTAAAACAGCTATTTAAGTAGGAAATATCTTCAGATCATTCACTCCAAAATGACCCTCCTTAATCTCTACAACAGGACATGGTATTTTCATATCTATGTGACCATTACTTTCTTGAATTTCCCCCACAAATCCCATTTTCTTTCCAAGGGAACTAGATTCCTTACCCTAGGTGTCAAAAGGTTCAATATCTCCCTCTTTGAATGAGACTGTACAAAGAGATATCTGGATTTCAAACTCATAGGAAGTTTTGAAGATCTGTATAAGCAACAAAATACACCATAAGACTGCACAGCATTTCTGACTTTTCTACTTTTTACATTTGAAAAGATGTCACATTTTTATATGTGGCCTGCCATATAAATTAAAAAACAGAGCCTCTGTAAGATACTTTCTGGATTAAATAATACTGCTGTAATACATGTACATCCTAAAATATCTCTGGAACAGCCTAGTGAGGAAAAAAACCTCTCAGAACAAAAATTATTCAAACCAAAATGCACAAATCAACCCCCGCCTGAACACCGGATTCCTTTTGTACCTTAAATGACATAATTGTATTTAGAAAGTTTCCATAATGATTGTTAAAGTTCATCAAGCTGTGCTATCTTTGTATTGAAAGATTACTTTTTTAGAGTCCAAAACAGAATTAACAATTTCTTATTCTGACAAATTAAACATTCCAATCAAAGTATTTCTAAATCATTGCTGAATTCTAAGTTCAAAAGCTGTGGGTTTTATGTATATATAAGCTCCTGAATAAAATGGTGCTTTGTCTTTCTTCTGGAGTTGTTTTATGAACAGATGAAGCAAAAATGATCATAAAATGATGAAGTAATTTCTAAAAGCAAAATTATTGACTTCAACTGAAATGCTTTCTAAAGGTTTTTAATTGCCCTAAATTTGTGAAAAACTACCCAGGCGATCAACAAATTCATATCAATGAACTGCATTATACTATTGAGAGAACCCTTGGCCTCAAGCCAGGGAGAACAAATAGAAAGGACCATTTTCACTTGGCTGCAAATTATCAAAAAGCTAAGAGAAAGCTATGGAGTTAAAGTGACATGTTTGTATGGTGGGAAAAAGATCAAATATTGATCGTCCAAGCTGAGGTAATTAGAGCGGTTGTCAAGGAGATGGGATGCATGTCGTTAGCCCTACAGAAATGCATCTTTGTTTTATATTGAGTGAATTAGCTGTTCAGCAGTTGGCAGTGATTTTTTCTTTTCTTTCTTTAAAAGGCTATACAGCATGCAGTAGTAACATATTCCTGTAATTCAATTTTAAAAAAAACAACCAAAACCCATATATAAATTCACTTTAAATGATTATTATAAATATTGAAAGTATTCCTACATCGACTTTTATGGATATTTTGTAAAATGGAGCTGTAAAGTGTGCATCTTCCTATGCTTTAAGGCTTATACCATTGTAAAATACCAGGCTGTAAATGGAAAGAAATTCGCATGGTGTGGAACTGAAGTGCCTGCTGTTTTATTAAAACTCCAACCTCGCCCTAGGTAGTAAGTCCTTGCAGATTAATGTCAGTCCACTGGGGACTGGAAGCTCACACCACTACGGACACCACAGAGACCCATCTGCTGGAGCTGGTGCCGCTCATGCATGTCATGTGGCAGCTAACTGCTGCTGCTTCCCTAACAGCCCAGACTGCAACGCGTAGATCTCACAGTGGGGCTCCTCTCTCCTCCAGCAACTGGAGCTGAGAAGACCTTAGGCTGACAGCAGCATCTTCTGCTGTGGTTTATGCTTTGTCAGCGATCTGCCTAGGACACTAAGCAAACAAACGTCACAACAGAGCATGGCATCTTCTAGAAATACGTGACTGTGTAATGTTACCAGATTCCACAGAAAGACATGGGCCATACCGCTGACAGTTTCATCCCTGCAAACTGGATATACTTCAGTCATAAAATCTACATCTGTATCAACAAGCAAAAACATTACTGATAGGACACATAACCTTTGTGACAACTAGGAACACGGGGAGTGCATGTGTCAAGTCTAATCTCTTTGCACAAAGGCATGGTGATGTTGGTGATAGACATTTACTCAATATCTTTACCTACTAGACTAGCAGCAAAAAACCCCCAAACCCACCCCCAAAAAACCCAGATCAATTCCTTGATTGATGTTACAAAGGTGAGAAGCAAAAGACCTCAATTAACAATTGTTAAATGCCCCCAGGAAAAAACAACCCATCTGATACCTAAGAACTCACCAGAAACTTCTATTTCCTACCTCAGGAATTCCCCTTCTGTGTTATTCAACTATTTGAGAGGTTTCACACTTCTAGTTATAAGAGTGTTCTCAGTTGTGTACAGTTTTGTCAAACTTCCCATTCGGGCCAACACATGCTGGTGCTAGATGTCTTCTTTATAAAATGAGATAATCTTCTTTCCAGGGAATTTTAAGCACAGAAAATGAAAGGAAGACATGCAGTAGCTCTAACTTTAATTCAGTTCTCCATAGGATGACAAACATAGAAGCCCTATGCTTTGTCCTAATGTACTGCAAATACTAAAATCTGAGAGAAATTAGTTTTGATCCAGCCCAGCAATTTTTTTTTCAAAAGAGAAAGTCACCTTTACAGTCAGAAACTGTCTGAAGAGACAGTACACCAAACAGCCACCTTTCAGCAGACCACTGAAAAAAGCCTTGTTTCCTTACCTTCATGATCCCAGTTTATTTTTTAACTTACCACTGTTTTAAAGCTTCAGCAGTAATCACTAATAAGATTTTCTCCTTCTAGAGCATTTTGATAGTGAAATTCTGAGAACTTTTTATAAAGAAAACCAAAACAAAACACAGCTGTTCAATCCACCAATAAAAAAAGCTGTGCACATTAAAATACATAATGAAATAGCCTGTCTTTACTGCTCTGCCATGTGTTTAGTTTATTCCAGGTAATTCAATAAAAAGTACGAGCTTTAAGAGAAGTAGACCAGGTACTCCAGTTAATTTTTTCAAGTCTCTGTTCCTTTTAAGTAGAACTGTAGAAAATGTACAAAACTTTTGCTTCCTTTGGTCATTTACTCTTCCCTATACAGAAAGTAATTCCAGGAATTTCTATTTGCTGGAAAAGGAACTCATTCTAACCACTTAGTTCAAATACTACCCTTCTTATGAAAGACAAACTAAAGAAAAAATGTGAGCCAAGTGCAATATTCCATGAGTCTAGATGCCACAGGGCTCCATATCATAGCAATGCTTTAAAAAGACCTACTAAGCAATTAGACCTGAGACTGAGAGACTAACAGCCATCAGGCTACATATTCTCTCTGAAATATGTGTCTATTTCATATTTGCATTCCAAAAATATGGAATATCCAAACTGTCTTTTTCACTCTTTCTGACATTAGAATTTGGTTAAAACCACAATGGTATCAAAGTAAAAGCTATCCATCATATTATGAAAAATTGCCTATAACAACATATTCTTGTTCAGATTGTTATAGAATTTTATTCCCTTACTGCATATAGAAAGAAAAGATATATTTCTCATTTGTCATTAGAGTAGCAACTTCTCCAGCTCCTCTTAATGGAACATGAAATTTGATATTCCATGAAAACTAAAAGAAAAAGAAGTGAAAAGACCAAGAAAACTGCTAACTCAATCAACCGTGAGCATAGCCCTGATATTCCACTTTCTTATATCATGTACATGGTCAATACTTGTCATATATACAGTGCAATGACTCATGGCAGTCTTGTCCTAAGACAGCATTTTAATGCAGTACACTTTAATGTGGTGGTTAGCCTTGACATCAATGTTGTCCAACAGGTACCATGTAGTGGTAAAAGAGCAGCATCACAAAGAATATTGTATGGATACTGTGTAAGGATACACTAATAGCTAAGTGTTAAAAGATGCTGAATTTTTAATGTAAGCAACTACATATTCCTATATTGCCATCTTGATCAATAATTGAAGTATGTTGTTAGAACACATGAATATGAGACATGATTTCAATATCTTCATTTATTATGTTTGTTTACTTAATCCAAAACCTGATCACGTTTACTTATTAGTAAAGCTAAGAGTTTAAATTCCACAGTAAATACCACACATTGTGTTTGGCATAATCAGACCTTTAGATCTACACAGTAATTCTGTTTTGATAACAATACTGAAATTATAATTCCTCTTACAACATAAGCCAATTTTTGGCCAACAAAAATGTTTCAATAACAAGCAGCTCTTTTCTTACTATGGGCACATGGCAGTTGGCTTCTGAATAGGAATAAGAAAAGGGCAGGATTTTCCACTTTGTGTCCTGCTCACAATAGACCTTTAATCTTATGTGTTAAAAATTGCATCAAGCTCACAAATCTCTCAAAAAAGAAAGCCCAGCAATGGGCTGGGCTTTATTGCAATCTGCTTAACAGCAAGGACAGTTCAACAGCTGCAGAAGAGAAACCATAAGATGGCATGCACTGCCCTTTAGTGGCTGTAGAAATCCTCACCCATAAAGTACACAACTGCTGGTTTATCACAAAGAGGAGCATACCTTACTTGGCTTTTCTGGAAAAATCCCAATATATTTTCCCAAATGATAATAGTAACAGTTGCTTGAATACCTCATCAGCATGAAACCTATTAGTCTCAGTTCAACATAACAAACACTTCAACATGAAAGGAGTTTGGGGGCATACACTGTCTAAATGAGCCATGATTTTTGACTGATCAAACTGCAGAGCAGGATAAGGAGTAGGCTTGAGAAGACAGGAAAAGTTGAAATTAAAGAGAAGAACAAACTCTTTTGTTCATCCTTGTAACACTGGACAGGGTCTTAATAAATTTTTTAAAAGAACCTATGTAGGGCTGCCACATAAGATATTTAGTAAATCTGAAAGTACTCTAGACCATCAGTATTCCCAGACACACAAGTAGCTTTGATACTGAACCCATGAACTTTTCTTACAATTTACTGAAATTTTAATTTAGGTAACTTCACATTTGTTTTCCCTCTTGTGCCTTTAGGAGGACAGTGATAATTTATATCTGACTTCAACAGAATGTGTAATGTTTCAGTATTCTTCCATAGTTACTTGTACTGTTTGCAGTTCCAAGACTGCAGCTATTGCAGAAAACAGCAGCAAGAACTCTCAAAGACCTGATGGAAGCTGACTTTAATATTGTCTACAGACCAATGGTTGTCATTTAATTCCTTAGGTTACTGTGAAATACTGGAAGTTTTAAGCTCATATGACAGAAACACTGCCATTTCAAGGCTAGTAATGGTGTGAAATAAATTTGGTTTAATTTTATGGTCTGCTCTGGATTAGCTGGCTGGCCATGACTCTCATGTAAGCTTTGTCTTCTATGTATTCACAGTATTTCTAAAGTATACTGAGATGTTCTAACAGAAGGAATATATTTACTGTTACTTACATGATGTACAAGCATAGTAGATTTTCAGCTCTGAAAATTAGAGCTTTTGTATTAGTTATCCAACAAACTAATCTCTAGGACTGCAGATTTTTTTCTGAAGTATCTCATTAATGTTGCACATGATAAATGTGCCATCCTCTACTTTCCTTCAAGCTGCAATAAAATAATTTTTTACTGTGTATATCCTAGGTGCCCATGCAGAATTACAGAACGTGGTCTGTGCACCCTGGAAATAAGAAAGCTATATCACAAAGAATATTGTATGGATACTGTTAGCAAAAATTTACAGCAGTTCCAAAGTATGTTGTGGATACAGAATATAAAACTGCTGCATCTTCCAGGTAATTCTCATATTTCAGTAATGACCATGTTGTCTCAGTACATTTCTTCTGCCTTTATCTTACCAGTAAAAAACACTCAGCAATACAGACCACTACAAAGGCAATGAAAACACAAACCTTCACTTGAAATAAAGTCAACTGGAGAAGGAATGTGCAAATTTGCTTCTTATATTATTAAAATGGCATAGAGTTTAAGAGAGATACTTTAAATTGTAGTTCCTATTATTGTTTATTGTAGTAATAGGAGAAGATCAGCACTCAAAGCCTTTGGAAAAACATTTTTTGCTCACTTTGTGACCATGCAGACCATGACACAAATCCATAGTCCCTGTGAGGGACTTGTCACCATGTTTTTGGTATTACAACACATTTACACAGAATATTGCACAGTGATTGTATAACTTTCAGTACAGAATGACCTTCCATGGTCTTTGTTATGCATTTGTTAAAAATGGTATGCCATGAGAATCCAGTGGCTATCAAAAGGGATGGTAGATGTACTAGTTCATAGTTACATGTCCTGCCAGTAAAGACCTGCAGCAGTCAAGTAACAAGAAAGTCTTCAAATTAGTCTTGCATGCTGTCTGTGACTGGAACACTAGAAAACATTTCAACTTATTTATGTTAGAAATTCTGTTACAACTCTAAATTGCCAAAGTACCTTTCTTAGGTATCTAATGTATGCTACTGAAATGAAAGGCGGTTTTATAGCATTTTCCCAAAGGAAGAAGTTGCATCACTTTAAAAAAACCAACAAACCAAATAAAACAGATTTTTACAAACCTTAGGATTTTTCTCTAGTTTTCTTCTGTACAAAAAACCTACACTCATAAATGTTACAGAGAAGGGATCAAGCCTTTGTTAACAGCATGGTTTTGTTCAGAGATGGAATGGAAGCTTGGTTGCTTTTTCTTCTAACATTTCCAAAGATTAGGAGAAGTAGCATAGTGGGAAGCGGAGCAATCTTCATGCATCCTCCCCCCTCTACTCTGCCCTGGTCAGGCCCCACCTGGAGTATTGTGTTCAGTTCAGGGCTCCCTGGTATAAAAAAGCCAGGGACCTCCTGGAGAGAGTCCAGAGAAGGGCTACGAAGATGATTAGAGGACTGGAGCATCTTCCCTACGAGGACAGGCTGAAAGAACTGGGGCTGTTCAGCCTTGAGAAAAGAAGGCTGAGAGGGGATCTGATTGATGCTTATAAATATCTCAAGTGTGGGACACAAGGGGAACTGGCCAGCCCCTTTTCAGTGGTCTGTGGGGACAGGACAAGGGGCAATGGCTGCAAATTGGAGCACAGGAAGTTCTGCACCAACATGCGGAAGAACTTTTTCACAGTGAGGGTGACAGAGCCCTGGGACAGGCTGCCCAGGGAGGTGGTGGAGTCTCCTTCTCTGGAGATATTCAAGACCCGTCTGGACACCTATCTGTGCAATATGAGCTAGGGAGCCTGCTCTGACAGGGGGGGTGGACCTGATGATCTCTTGAGGTCCCTTCCAGCCCCTGTGATTCTGTGATTAACATGGCAGATAAAGTAAGGAGATAAGATAGCATGGTTAATTAGTCCTTAAACATGCATCTTGAAAATCAGTATTGCTTAAAATACATATTTGTACTTAAAAAAAAATTTAAGCATTCAATTATTTTGACTGTTTTCTCAGAGGTGGCATAGTGAGGCCAGATTCATTCTGTTTAAATTCTGCAAAGCCCTGCATTCACTGTGTTCCGCTGGACACAGCACTTGTGAAACAGAGGCAGTCAGCTGGAAATTCTAGGCAGAAGGTCTTTGGTAGAACTTAGTTAATGAATCTGGGCTATGATGTCCAGTGGAGAACTTGGAGCATCTAAAGAATACCTAGGAGTTAAAATTATAAAAGCTCTAAGTTATTATGGGCTGGTTTCCAAAAAGCATGACTTCCAATATTTGAGCATGCAACCCAGATTTCATTTCTGGCTCTATCTTACAATGCTGTAATAGTTTAATTCTGTTGAACGATGGATTTTCATCTGCTATTAAGAATAAGAGCTAGAACAATACCAGTGTTTTCAAAAGCTGCAGCAAAATTAATTTGCAATTAATGAGAGAAAATAAAACCAATAGTGTCCTGCAGCAATTCTGCAACTGTATGGGCTTTCTGCAAGTTCTGCTGGATGCTGAAAAAAACCCCTAGGATTGACTAAAGATGCATTTTTTTGTTAATAACATATCATGTATTACTATGATTTGAATTATCTAAAGCATATGTTAAGGCTAGTTGTGTGACCAGGAAATCAAGGTTGCATTGACTTTATGAGTATTTTGATGACTAGGAATATCAAATTTAAGTAAATATATTCTGAGAGAAAAATGAATGTTGATTCTCACGTTTTAAAAAATAATTTAAAAAATCACAATTATGCTTCTGTTATAAAAAAAGAAAAATTTGAAATCACAGATTTGTGAACTATATAATATAAATACAAGACTGATACCTTTAGGCAAAATAAAGTTTGAGACTGTGAGGGTTCTAGCCAGAACAGAAAGACAAATATCAGTGTATACCTATGCACAGGTATGTAATAGCTTTATACTCGTGCTTATATGGCCAATAGTTCCCAAATATGACATCTGTCCTATAATCATCTTCTCTTTGAAGCATTGATCAAAGAAAAAGTCTATGTCACAGGACAGCATAGCAGAATTTTTATTTTTAATAATGTTACATATAATTGAATTAATACATAACATTTTCCTGGAAGATGCTCCTAATTTTTTCAGAAATGTAATTCATAATTTCCAATCATAACAAGGACTGATGGGACCCATGGGTATATCATATATACTAGTGAATATAAATGGAAATACTTGGCTGAAGCAGTTATCCCTGGGTCAAATTGTCAATAACATGGCAAATAATACTAATGCGTTGTGCTTATAACAGAAGCTGAGAAGATTTCACAAGTGTTATTGAATTAAACAAAACAGCAAGCTTCCAAGCCAAGGTTCTGAAAAAAAATATGAATGGCATAAGTGGGAATCAAGGCCTTTTTCGTGGCTCCAAGACTCAGCATCTTCATCTCAAAGACAAACTTTCCCTTACTTGCTCTCTTCCTCCTAACAGTCTTGGATAGAACAGTTACATTTTGCAATTAAGAGAAGACTCACATTAATTACTTGCTTCCAGCTTTGTCAACTTTTCCACCTTTCTCACAACCTCTCACTAACTATTCAGCCATATTAGAATTATCAATATCACACCAGTACTGTTCTATGAGAACTTTGTATATGCATTGAGAAATGTTGTGAAATAATTTTCTTTCTGGTAAAAGTGGATCATAAAATTTACCAATACGAAGTGATAGCCACCCTGAAGAGGAAGCACATTTTATTCAGGTTAAAATAAATTAACAATTAATACATTGAATATCATAATGGGCTTGTGTAAAATATATTAGAACATAATTTAGAAAATTAGGGTTTAGAACTATAAAACTGGCCTATCTTGATTATTGGATATCTTTAAAAATAAGAATTGTTAAATAACATAGATTCAGCAAAGAGCCTCGGCTACCAACTCTGCACAGAAAGCTTTCTTCTTTGAGAGCTGACTGTAGTATCATTACTCCAACAAAAGCCACCTTGTTTCTCACTTTAAGTGACACATAAGCATTTTTATTCCAGAAAAACATTAAAACCAGCAGACAATTCAGTTTAGTAATTCTACTGAAATTCACATCCATGCACAAAGTTGGTTAATGATAATTTACGGAGGAAGAGAAACAAACTGCAATATCCTGCAATCCAAGACCATCGTGTGCCTTAATTTCCCTGAATGGTCAAGACAGGGCCATTTTCTCTACTGTTGTGATGATACATGGGAAGAGCAAACTAGTCAGATGGACCAGCTATCAACATGAAAGCCCATCTGTCATGAGAGTGGCAATGACAGCAAACCTTTTGTGAATGCTGGGATGTTGTTAGCATCCAGAAAGGGAAAGCTGACAAG
>VZTU01034000.1:0-18998 GCA_013400835.1 Zapornia atra | reverse complement strand
GTAATGTAAGAGTGAAAACTGTGACACAATAAAGGTAAAACTTCATGTCTGTACATAAGTTCTCTGTATCATTTGATGGCTTTAATACAGAGAAGTGGCTGTGTGGAATAACAAACTGTAATTCCTCTGAACTTACCACGGAATAAAGAATCCTCAAAACAAAAACAAAACCAAAAAAGACCCATGAATACATGAATAAGCAATGAGCTGTCAGCTGAAAAGACGCAATGAAAAACTAGAAAGAGAGAGAAAAATGAAGAGCATTAAGTGCCAAAAACCAAGGTGCCAAAAAAAATCAGGGTCTGTCAGATTGATATGAGCAATGATCCCTAGTTCCTCATTAGTTCTGTATACAGTGCATGTTGCCAGAGTCCTTTGGTCCTACATTAATTTACAAAATATTTTGATAAAGAATTTATTCATTCCAAAAGAAATGCCAGTGGAGATAGGAAAGGGAGAAGCCATGTATAAGAGCAGTTGTGTCACAGAGGCATAAAATACAACCAGAGGTTCTGAAAGTTTACTGAAATTAGGTTCTCATTTAATGAAATGATCACACCAACAACCATTCTTTTCCACCAGTCTTCTATAGATCACCAAAGAAAACAATTTTCTAAATTCAGCCATTATTTATATGTGATACTAATAATATAGAAACACTAAAAATACTTCATTATTTTTATACAGTGCAAGTGATATTGAGGAGAAACCATGCAATTATCCAGTTGTCCTCATGCCATTAGAGACTTCTTTCTGGATCATAGGTAAGTCAGATAAATATTTTGGCTTTGGGTTTATGGGTACAGAGCCTGTGGTCAGCAGTTGGTATTTGACATGCAGCTGCCTACTTTATCCATGTTTGTGCAATAACTAATTTCCTTGATGTAGGGATTTGGGGATGGGGAAATAATTTCGTAAATTATAAGCAAAAAAAAAAAAAATCTGTTTCATCTACTTTGTTCTGCATAGCCATTGCATAAAAACTGTCAAAGCCATATTGCTTCAGGTTCATCCCTGCTGCAGTTCCATTGATTACAGTGGAGTTAAATCAAAGATGAATCTGTCTGCTCAATTTAAATCTAATGATTGGTGAAAAAGTCATGGGGAGAGCCCTGTCTAAATCCAGTGCTGTTTTATCCTTATGTCAGCATTTAATTCCATTTGCATATAAGCCTATTTTCCTTCTCTAAATTTAATTTGTTAGAGCTTGGCCCTCAGCAACAACAGCAACAACAAAGTAATTGCATACAGTATTGGGCAATGGTGCCAGTACAGCATGTGCTATAAAAATGTCTCACACAAATTTATAAAATGTAGTCATTAGTGACATTCTGCCTGGTAACAGCATTATCAGGATATCTGAAAAAAAACAAAACATTGAGCTACCTCATCAACATGTGACATCCAATAATACACAAATGAAGAAGCCTGTTTTTAATATCAGCTATCAACTGTGACCATTTTACCAAAGGAACTGAGATATCCATGCCTTGTATGACCAATAGACGAGATAAAACTGTCTGAGACATAGTTCTTAGGCTACCCTAGATAACATCTGTGACTTTGCACAAAGTACTTTTGCTCCATGACTTAGCAGGCTTGTTTTAAACTGGGGAGGGGTGGTTGGCATTGTCATAATATACATTGTTTAGCTGCTACACTCCACTGCAGTACTGGTTCTCTTACCACTTAGCCTAATAATGCTCAGCCCAGTCTTCATTTAGATCTTTCACATGGCCGTCATATGAGGAAAAGATTTTTCTTGGTGAACTTGACCTGATTTGACAGTCATTAGAATACAGTTATTATTCCAAAGGTAGCATTACCTGCCTCAAGTTTTAGGATCCTTTATTCTCATTTTCCCTCCCCTGAATATTTGATTGCATCCAAAGGGAAAAACCCCAAATCAAAACATTTCTTAGTAATTATTTCTGCTTCAAAAATTAGCTTTTTCATCATACAGTCTGATGCATTCATGGGAATAGATTCTTATGTCTTGCCACTTTTGCACAACTTTGTCATCTGTTTAGAAGAGGTGATTTCAGTTTCACCATTTATGGAAATAGGACGCTGATGCCAAAAGGTAAAGATGCTGGCTTGGGGCACTGTGCAATATCGTGCAAGTAGCAGAACCTGGAAGAGAAGTCATATTTTCTCAATTAGAGCTGCATGTTCTGTGCCTAGGGCTATGCTATACATACAATATAAACTCATGGAGCGTGAAAAATAAACACACATCTTCCCACTTTCTGATCTCTATGTTTAGATAAATCAGGTTATTTCCTAACATATCAGATCTTTTTTGATACATATGGTTCCTCCTATGGACAGGAAAGCCCACTATTGCCTTTGTTACTTACTCCCATTACCTCTTGATGCACTTGCAGCCTATCCTCATTGGGATTAGAAGGCACTCAGGACCTTTCAGGAGGCACTTACCACTTTACAGGATTAAGATAAGCCTGCCTTTGATGTTTTTGTGATCACACACATCTGTCATAACTGAACATGGAGAATTAGGCTTTATTTATTTTTAATGTTCTAGTTATGTTTAAAAGGTCAAATATAAAAATAGTTTTTTCTAAATTTGCCTGCTTTTCTTTAAAGCATTACTGAAGATACGTTGTGTTTTGCGTACATATGATAATGCCTGAAAATCAAAACCAAATCCCAGGGTTACTATCAGAATCAGCAAATAAAGATGTGATTTCACCTGATTTTATGTTCTAGCAATTGTACTTCATTTCACACTCCTTCCTCTTCTTCCATCCATATATTCATTACAAATGTCAGATAAGGCTAATCCTTCCTGTGACATTACTGCAGATGGTTACATATGGGACTTAAACCAGATGCTGATTGTCCGGATAATCTGGATAAAAGCTGGTAACCTAAACCAAATCCATTTTGTATATTACTCATGCTAACAGTTAAGATATGTATAAAATCTTTTTTTTCCATTTAATACTTTACATAACTCTTTTGCTTTCCTCTTTTTATACTTGCAAGGTTTTTATTTTTGAGAGGGCTCTTCTATATCTCCCAGTGCTCTTCTACCTCAGGTAGATCATGCATCTATGTATGTACATAGGGAGGGAGAGACACTTCTTACATAAGAATGCCTATTAAATTTATCTTTTGTTTTAAAATTCCAATTGGGTTGAAAATTGGCACTCTTCAACAGGCACACTTGAAAATTAACTTTTATTCTTTCATATAATACAGTTTAATGGAATTATTAGCAGGAAAACCTAATTCTGTACTGTCAAAGGGTCTTTGAAGTTTCATAGTTAGGATGGGAGCTGATGGGAGTGCCTTCTACTAAGTGGCCTAGGCCTCCAACCAGACTCAAGTGTTTGGAACCCATTTTGCTGTCTACTCAGGACCAGAAATATCCTATCTTAAATGGGATTTACTCTGAATATTATGTGTACCCTGATTTGGAAGACTTTCTTTCATTTAGTAGTGTTTGTATTCTGAATTGGGGGATTCACTTGTTAATGTAAGAAGATCTGTGTGTGTGTGTGTGTTAAGCAGCTATTTATTTACTTCTGTGACATAAAGATGGCTAACTACAGAAATGTAGACAACACTCAGAATATGTGCTGTATTATGTCATATTTATTCCACTGGTATATACAATATTCCCATGAAACAGAAGAATTCCAAGATATAATAGATTTAACTGAAGAATGCACTGGCTGTTTAAATCAGAGAATGGGAGACTACAGATTTAAATTAATCAAAGTAGTGAAGTGTGGTTCTTACAGGGGCAAGACTATGATGGTGGCTGGAGGCTGAGAGCTCAGCTAGAAATGCCTGTAGGACTCCTTATACCATTTCCCTTGACTTCCTTCTTTACCCCAAGGGATTCTGTGCCTGTGTTTGAAATGAAGTAGGAATGTAAATTTCTGTTTTATTCTTGGGCTGGGGACTCCTGCAGTGGAAAAGGGAGAGAGAAATGTGCAGTGTGGCATCTGGATCCTTCCTTCCCTATTTCTAACTATCACTGAATGCTGCCTATGGCTAGAGGACCTTAAGAGGAAGATACTAGGTAATTGTTTGCCATTTAATATAAGTGCTGTTTTGGGCTCTTTCATCTTTATTATTCTCTTTTTTTATTAATAGACTGTAATTCTAGAGGTCACTAGTCTTGAAGCTAGAAAAACTAGTTTACCAAGAACACAAGCTCTGAGGCTATTGTGTAGATTTAATCTCCTGCCTAGCACACTTGTGATTTAGACTAGGGTTTGCAACTTGAGCAAGTTCCCATACAATAAATGAGCTAGGGTTTAATCTCATCTCCCTCTAATCCAATGAGCTATGAGGGCAGAGGCCTGGAGAATGGCGTGTGGCAGAAAGTTTTGCCCTAGTGGGTACTAGAGGAGCCAGTAAAGAAGTTGAGGTCCCTGGTCAGCCTAAACATGTAGAGTACTGAGGTTTGAATACCAGGATTTGACACTGTGGCCTCCTGTTGCCAGTTAAAGCTCTCAGATGGACAACCCTCATAGCCTGTAGCAGCATACCCCGTGATTAGTAATATGTACCTCTCTCAGAGTCCTTACTGTGTCACTGATTCTAAAAGTGTATAGATCACACTGTTGGCTTAAATTAACATACTGTTGGCTTAAATTAACATAGTTCTACTGAAATCAACAGAATCTATTTGACTTAGACCATTAAAACCCCCTTGATCCTTCCTTTAACGATGGCAGCGCAGTATACTGCTCACTGTGGGTCAAGTAATTCTCTGCAAATTGCTGAAAATGTTTAGAGGAGTGGTTTGTCATTACATCTTGGAGCATACTGCAAGGGTATCAGGTGCAAACCTTCTGCAAGCAGATGAGTAAAGACATATTGTCCAGATATTTTCTGTCATTAATATACACACTGTGATCAGATACCATCATAATTGTTCTTCATTATGGGATCATAAACCTTTATAGTGGAAGAGAGGGCAAATACTTTGATCTGAAAGGTTAGCCAAAGGAAGACAAATTATTGCAACAGATGCATAAAGGTGAAAGAGGTGAGTAATTACATGAAATGTTGTGAGCAAAGAACCAAACTCTTACAATTATGTGTTTTGGAGCAAATGAGGCCTTGGTAGGATGATGCACGTTACTCTAAATATTATGATTAATAGTGATAATGTTATTTTAATGTTTGTGGTTATGAAAGAGTGGAAGCAGTAACTGGATCTAATTGATAGCAACATTTGACTAACCTTTGACAATTACTTTTTAAATGTAAATTTTTAGACTGTGACTTTAAATGGTAGTAGTTCCTTGCTGATTTATTTTAGAGGCTTACAAAAGGTATGAAAATAGAGTAACAATCTATTACTGACCATATAGATGTGGTTGAAGGACCTATGCACGAGGCAGATATTTTGCTACCATCTGTTCCATGTTAGAGAAAATGCCCAAGTCAGCTGAGCTATTTCTTTGCATGTTGTAGGCTTGGAAATGCCATTTCAGCACTAAAAAGTCTGATTCATCAAGACTGAAACGTCACTTCCAGCAACGCTGTTTAGTGAAGTGTGTGTGCATGGAAATGATGTCCTAGTATAGAGAGGGTCCTGGGTTATGGGTATTTTATGATCCACATATCTCTAATTCATCTTTTGCTTTTGAAACATAACACATGTTCTAGCTGCACTGATATGCGTTCTTGCTTATTACAGTTAATGGATTATTCATCCTCTTTGTCCTTGACATAATCCTAAGTATGTGCATAAAACTCAGATCATGTTGCCCATAAAAACCAATCAGCCCAGAGTTCTTCTGCAAGGTGTTGAACATTCACCCAGAGCAGATGGTAAAGATAATGTTTAATAAAGAGTTAGAGGATTAGTTGGAACAGAAATAAGCTAAGAGAAAGGGATAATTTCATTTCATATGAAACTCCATGACATTTCATGCACCCAAAGACTGATTAAAATGATGCCAAAAGCTGCTCTTTTTGGCCAGTTTGTCCTAATACTGACCCTGCTGATGACGTGAGCTGCTGTATCTGCATGTGTTATTTTACCACTTTGTGAATAACTCAAAAGAAAGCTCTTCTGATTCTCCTGTGGCTGGCAAAAGTAATTCTTAATTAAATAAGAACAGGAGAGGTGATAGGATTCTGCTAAATGTGTTGAATATATTTAAGCAACTGATATCTCAACTGAGGTTTAGAAGAAAGGTTTTATAGGTCATTTTAAACATAAATTAATTTTAAACGGTAGTTTTCATAACGTGGGGAGTTAAGCTTTGGATTACCTTGAATATTTAGATGCTGAATGAAAATCAGAGCAGAGGATACTTTGTGAATATTTTTTAGTCTTGTTTTAGGAAAATCTATTTTTGCCATCATAAAGGTAGTGGAATAACAAAAGCTACAGATTTTGCATAGAATCATAGAATGGTCTGGGTTGGAAGGGACCCCAAGGATCATAGAGCTCCAACCTCCCTGCCACTGGCAGGGCCACCAACCTCCAGGCCTGGATCTACACAAGGTTTCCCAGGGCCCCATCCAACCTGGCCTTGAACACTTCCACTACTTCTCTGGGCAGCCTGTTCCAGCACCTCACCACTCTTTCTGTAAAAAACTTCCCCCTAAGATCTAATCTAAACCTTCCTTCCTTTAGTTTTAATCCATCCCCCCTTGTCCTGCCAATATCTGCCCTTCTAAAAAGTTGAATCCCCTCCTGCTTATAAGCTCCCTTCAGGGACTGGAAGGCTGCAATGAGGTCCCCCCGCAGCCTTCTCTTCTCCAGGCTGAACAAGCCCAGCTCCCTCAGCCTCTCTTTGTAGGGCAGGTGCTCCAGCCCTCTAATCATCCTCATGGCTCCTCTGACCCCTCTCCAACAGTTCCACATCTTTCTTGTATTGGGGGCCCCAGCTCTGGACACAGGACTCCAGATGGGGCCTCACGAGGGCAGAGTAGAGAGGGACAATCACCTCCCTGTCCCTGCTGGCCACCCCTCTTCTAATGGAGCCCAGGAATATTACATTAACATCTGTAATGAAGGCCTATCCTTTAATAAGGCTTAATCAAAGACATTTAACAAACCAAATCAGACAGAAGCAAGTATTTTACAGTGGGGGTATTTCTGGGCACATGGTTGTCTTCTGGTACAGCTCTATGTTTTATAAATCAGAAGCTTTGACAAAGCAGGTCAGGTATGGGTACTGAAGAAGCAGCATTAAATGGAACCTACTGGCAAACGCAATGTCCTTTGTTCTGAGCACAAAATTTAAATTCTTTGAAGCTGTTCTCAGATATAAACATGTGTTTAGGAGAAGACATTTTAGAATGGTTGGTGGGAGACAGAAGACAAGGATTTCTTTCAACAGTTCAGGCAGAAGAGTAGAACAGAATCAAAATCCAGACTATTATCTTTCTTTACTGAGACTCAGTGGTCGCTGAAGTATAGAAACAGATGTAAGCACCTCTGGATGTGTTCCAGTGGAAGCTTCAAGCTCTAGACAGTCTTTAATGTTTGGCTATCTTAAAGACACTAAAGCCTTTTCTACTGCTGCTGAGTTTTTCTACCTTAACTTGTGTTCCTGTTGTTTCTCCAGTTGGTTGCTTTTGAAAATGCTTCACAGGACACTTCAAACAGCACAGTCTACTTAAAATAGCCTGGATTGACATAAAGATAGCAAGACACTGTTAAGAATGAACTGGAAATTAATTAAACCTTAATTTAACTGAGAATAATTGTACTACAAAAAGTGGATTTGGCTGACTTGTGTTTTAAAACTACTGATTGTTATAAAATAGTTTACAATAGACCTATCTAGTAAAATTATTTCCAGTTTTCCTTAGGTTTGCTAACTATTTATCTATACTTGATTGCAGCCACCTTTTGAAACTCCAGTGGCAATAATAAAGCTCAACAAGAAGTCTGTCAGCTGAAACATAGTGCCACAATCAGGTAATGCACCTCAGCAAGAAGAGAGGGTCATACCACACAGTTGAGATGAGACACAGATAAGTCTAAAGCAAGTTATGACTTTATCTCAGCTTAACTGTGAGCCAGATGCCTTTTCCAAACCCCTTCACCTTGCTACCCCACAATGTTCATAGTGCACGATAGATACGCAGTAGCAAGTGTCTAGAGTTAACAGAATTGGAGGTGGGAGGAAATAGGCCTTGGAAAGCATGGAAAGAAACTTATCTTTAAGGATATTTTTCATTCAAAACCTGTTTTTTAAAATGTACAGATAGAAATAAATAGATTGACTAGCTGAATTTTGAAATGGAACAAGAGATTCAGGTATAAAAGGACTTCTTTTAGTTAGGACTTCATGCCAGTTGAATGGTGATTGCTCTGGTATGTATTGCAAAATAGAATTTTTTAAAAAAACTTTTTGATGTTTTTTTCTATTTAAATAATATTCCCACCACAATAAAACCCAGAAATGATGATCATTGAGGAGCAGGTAGGCGGTTTAATTCTTTCCCAGATTGTGAATGATTAACATACAAGTAATTTCTCCTGGCATTCAAAATGTTGTTCACCTTTGTAAGTCCCTTCAGTTACTCACTCACTCACCAGCCTGCCAGTTAATGTGCTCACACCATCCTCAGATATTGCTTTTCTTTTTTCTATCTGCATTTTTCTGGTCTTGGCAGGGGAATGTCAGAAAACAACCTTTGTTTTGTTTTTTTCTCCTTTGTTTTTCTCAACTAGTGCTTTTTCAAAAGTTTTCACAAATCAAATAAACACTGGTTCTTTTTTATTCCTATTTTATCTGTATTGGTTTTCTAACTTGCATTCTCCAGCTCTAATCTTTCCTCTAATGGGGTCTCTGTGCTGTTTTCCTCACAAGGTGAACACTTTCTTCTTCTTTTGCATCTGAATTTTACACTTATACTACATTAAGAGATTTCTGATTTTGGTAGCTTTGGAATAAGTAAGATGCTACCACTCCATGTACTGCATTTTGGATGCATTTCTTGTGTGCATAGTTATTGCCCTTGACTTGGATTAATAGAAAATACTTGTTCCTGTAAGGCTTTTGTACTGGAATCCACCATTTCTTCTCTCGTTTTCAGATGCTTGTCCAAAAGAAGATTAAAGTTAGGCTTGAATATCGTAAGACACTGATTTTTTTTAACAGAAACCCCACAAATTATTGATTGGCTCAATCTAAGTCTCTCTGGAACATACCCTTATGAAGACAATAACTGCGATGATATGTGCTTTTCTGTAGCAGTAGTTTTATCGGCACACGCAATGATTGTGCTTCCTAGTTACATCAATGGGTTCTAATAAGCAGATATCATGCAGCTACAGCAAACTATCTAATAATATCTCACATACTGCTTTTCCCAATAGGAAAACCAAACCAGGAATAGGCTCTTATTTTTAATCTCATTTTTGGTGAGGGAAACTCCAGAATAATACGATATACCACAGATGTCTAAATTTCAGAGTAGATCTAAATTTTCTCTCCCTAACTTCTGAGATCCCTGATGAAGATAAACTGTCTTCCAGATCTGATGGAAGTTCATACTGGAGCCAGATCTCTGCCTGTAGTTCCAGATCTGATGGAAGTTCATACTGGAGACAAATCTCTGCCTGTAGCTGCAGTTCTGTATCCAAAAGAATATCCACAATGACTCAGTTCCTGCTGCTAGATCATTGCTGCACCTGTGACTTCTTAATTTAGCCACAGCTGGACTAGCTGGGACCTCCTGGCTGCCAGCACAGAGTGGCAGACTGCTTCAGGAACACTCGCAGCTTCTCAATTGCATGCTGTTGAACTGAAAAACACTCAGGCAAGAGAAGGGCACTGGCAAATTCAGGTTCTCTTTCTTCTCATAGGAAATAACCCTTATGCAGTTTTAGCTGAGTCAAAGCCATTGTGTAACACCTGCTTTTCAGATAACTGCCTAAATTTCTGCATACTGTGGAAAAATACTAGGCAAACTCCCTTCTTAATTTGGAAGACCTCACAGTCACCTGGAAGTAACCTATCATTTTTCACCACTTGTTGCTTCTACTTTCTCCAGATAGGCAAAAAAAATAAAATCCTGGTGTGTAAGAAGAACTGGAAAAATCTCATTATAAAAAGAGACTTGGAAGGACTGTTGTTTTTTCCACCTAGTAAATCATGGATTTTAAAATATTTTTTTAAAAAAGTACCAAAAGGAAACAGTCACCCTTCTGCTATGCCCCTCCTTAGTTTTCCTCTTCTGGAAAACCCTATAAAAGAGGAATGATTTATATGTTTTAAGGATGCCCTTGATTAGCATAATTAGAGAAGTAGTTCTGCCTTTCTACATTCTTCTGACACAGCACCGATCCCCTGGCTTGGCTTGCTTGTGCAAGTCATGCTGTTTGAGCTGGCTGCTGCTTTGGGCAGGGAGAATGTGGAGAAGCTGGATACGTCTAGTAACATCCTGTCTTTCAATCTCCTTTCTTAAAGAAAATATAGAAATTGCTCCAGGTTTCCACTGAGGAGTGGTAAGACAGAAAATATGTTTCTATTCCCCATAGGTTAAATTAGTGGGTAGGAAGTTTTGTCTGATGCCTTGCTTGCTTGTAATTGCCAATTAAGGAAAATGAAAGAAACCTCCTATTTTGAACAACTCTGTCCCCTTATGAATGGGTAGATGTTTATATATAAAAATAAAACCTATAATATTTCCAATACAAATAAATGCAAGTATAACACTTTTCATATTTAGCAGATAGGTATTTACTGGGGATTCATTTGCTTTTCTCAGCTGTGCTCTTGTTGATATAATAGAACTGTTTGTGACACTAAGTGTGGTGGATTTGATTTTGCTTCAGGCTGAGATTTCATGGCATTAAGCATGAAAAATTACATCCTCAACAAAGCCTTCCTTGGTAGGAGCTCTTGGAGATAACTAGAAGACCTCATGCTAAATAGAGCCTCTACAATGGCTGAGTGGTTGCTTCACAGTTCTCTTTGGGTCTTTGTCACTTACCCTGTTTCCATCAGATGCTAAAAATACGATGCAAGAGTAAGAAATGCAAAGGAGAACCACTAAGGATACATCTTTGTTTTGTGTACAGTTAAGTCACATTATTTAAGCGAGCCAGCTTACATAGAAATCAAATGGAAAAGTGATTTAAATGGAGGATGGCCAGAATAGGGCTATCTATCATTGCTAATCTACACTAGGATTTTCTCTCTATGGAAGATTCAAGAAGTCTTGTAAATACTCTTGTTTTATGTTTTCAAGATCTATATATTAATGTGAAGTATAAATGTCTAACTGCCAAGCATGGTGGAAGTCTGTAGAGATTTTCTTGTGAATCAGTAAGAATGAAGCCTTGAATTCGTGAAATTGAGACTCTCGAGGAGCAAGTGAGTAAGTGTGGCAAACCAAGAGTTAATGTGTGACAAGGTTGCTTAAGATCAGGGGCACAGTCTGTTTTTGTTACTCAGGCAGAGTTTGGTGATACCAACACATGGCAATGCCACGCAGAGAGAAGATAAATTTAGATTGAATGATTTCTCAGTTAAACAGGGACCAACAGGGAGTTTATAATAAAACAATTTACACTCACTTTGGAATATGACAATGGCAATTTTTCTTGTGCTGAAAACAAACCATTACTGATGTATGTTTGTGACCCAGCAGGAAGTTTTCTAATACAGACTCTTTCTACATCTATTCAGTAAGAGATGTAATTTGTCCAACTTGTCTAGCAGCATATAATATCATGTATTATTACTACTGTCACATTTTCCTACGATGCTAAAATTCTGGTGAAATATTTAGATTTCTTTGGAATTCCCCAGATGTCCTTCTGCCTTGAAGGTTCAGCTCTTAATGAATTAGAGGCTTAAATTCACTTGTCTGCTTTTAGAATTCACTGAAAATATTTGTGGTGGTATCTCTGATTCTAAAAAATGTATCAGGTAACATTGTGACATATATGGTATCAATTTTTCATGCACACACCGTCATCAGGAGGGTTTCCTTTGTCAATGCAGAAAATCAAGGTGGAAGAACTGACTTCCTTGTTACAGGAAATCTTAGTTGCATTTAAAATGCTTGATACTTGCTATTACTTGTGTTGTATTTTAGCTGTGTCAGCAGGAGGAAAGGATGGCAGTATTCCTAGTCTGAGGTCCCAAGTTTCTGTCTACTTCAGCATGGATCCAACAAAACCCTGTATAAGATTGGTACAGTCTGTAGAGTATGGGGACAGAGAATTGCTTAAGACTAACTGAACTTTTGGACCACTTTTCATCAGATGGAGCTATCATTACTCCCTAGCATCAGAGAGACACTTCTAAGACTTCTTTGCTGAATAAGATGACGCTAACACTGTACTAGAGAAACAGCTGGAATCAGTAAGAACAGGGTCTTGAAGAATTGCCCATCTAAGGAAAGATTTGGTTCTTCAGCATAGGTGTGCACCATTGCTTTTATGGGAGAAAAGATAGCTGAAATTAACTGGAAAATATGGATAATTGCACTGAAATTTCTGTGTAGGCCCAACTGGAACACATTCTTCTGATTCCAGATTCCCTTAATGAAAGTTTTATACAGACTTTGAAAGTATTTTCCCCTTTAGAATAAAAAAGTCCATTTTCTTCAGTTCTTTCTTTCCTATTTTGTTTTTACTTCTCAGGGATATTCAAGGAAATGTGCTAGTTCCACTTTTATGGCAGTAGGCTTCTCTGGTTTAACATGGCAAACCATATTTGCAGTGCTGGAGAAATATCTCGGATCAGATTAGTAATTCTGTGTTTCTTCATTTTATTTTGTGATTAACTTTCCACAGCTGTAGGTGAGGGAGGAGAAAGCATAAACCAATGAAAGGCAAGGAACTATAATTAGATGAGATTGTCCACCAGAGAAAGAACAGGACACAGCCAGAAAGCTTGGAATACCATCATTCAGCTCTAAAGCTGAATGACTGCCAGCCACATTAATAAATGACAGTTTTCTTTGTCATTTTAATATCTTGACATTTGTTTGATCATTAGATATTGATAAACATATGGTAGGTGCATTAAAACATAATTTGCAGATAAATAAAAATGTGAAATTTTAACTTCTGTAGTTGAACTTGAAGTATATTTGAGACGTATCTGCAGATGCAAGCCATGCAAATGTTCAGGTTAAACCAAAGGTTGCTTAGATCAGCCCAATTAGTGAAATTTGATACAATCTTCTTGGAGCTAAACTGCCCCTGGGTAGGCAGAAATGAAGACGACTGCCTTAGGGTCTCCAGGAAAGAAATTCTTCTGTCTTTGGATCCAGTGTAACTGAGGTGCTTGTGATGTTCTGGGCATATGAAAACATGTTTAATCTGCAGTATTAGGTTGTTTTGTTGTGTAGGAGAGAAGGTAATGAGAAAATGACCAACTTTCATAACTGCTTCAGTCTTGGCAAGGAGAGAACAGGTTTCTTCCTTAGTGATCTGTGAGGTCCCATGGATCAGTGTGCAGCTTTGTGTCACTGTGTCTTTGGGAATTTCAAGGACATTGAGGGGACAGATGAAAACTCCGGTTTTTAATGTCACAGATGAACTTGCAGTTTGATGAGTGAGTTAACAAGGGAGATAATTTCTGTCATATATCACTGTTTTTGAATCTATGGAAACACCTTTTAGCCATCCATAACTGAAGAACTACCATTACATTAAGATAATTGAGAAGAGATTATGTCTATGTATTAGATATTTATACCTCCTAAGGTGAGAGAGAATTTAATCAAATGTAGGAGACTTTGAATCCTTGTGGAACTTCTGTTTGTCAGTGACAGTTCTGTTGCATGTGAGAACCTGTCCATTAGGAAGGTACAACTTTTTCTTAAACAAAGACTGACTGACCTAGCTAGCAGTAAAATGAAACCAAATTGGTATAATGGCCTTTACCACTATGAGAGTCAAGCAAAATGGTCCAGTATAACTGATACAGGCTTGCAGATTTGTATAATTTTGTCAGATACTGGCTATCATAAAATAAGACTAAGATGCTGTAGACAGATCACATTACTGGATAAAGCAGACACCTCTCTTTGCAGGCTTGGAAACTTTCAAAATACTCAACCCTTCAACTGTAAAATCACAGGCTTCCAGAAACAAACCACTAAATACATCTAGTAGGTTGTCATAGTAGGTACTTTTTTTCCTCTGTGCATTATTCACCCTGGAGCAGTATCTTCCCTGTACTCCAAGCTGGTAGGTGACAATGGGCTGATCTGGTTGTGAGCTCATATCATATTCAAATATAGCAACATCTTGATGATATGATGATTACCACTTTGCAATTGCTATGTCTTAACTCAGCAGAGCAACATAACATTCCTAATGAGATATAGCAATAATTTGCCTGTCACAAAATGATCTTTTCCCTCCTAAGTGACAGTGTGTTACCATTACAAACATATGTCCCCATCTACTAAAGCACTAATGAATACACGTCTCGCATTATCATATTAGGTGTTTATGCTATTTGATAAAGTGTAGAACTTGATCTGGATCAAAACTATTCCTATAGTGCATGAGTCCTGGAGTTAGTTAAGGCAGTGACTAAGGTATCTGTTGTCTTTTTTGCCTAGCCCACAGGAGCCTTGAACTATTCAGGAAATAGTTGGGGCAAACAAAATGATTTTCAAAGGAGAAGAGTTAGGCACTGCAGTCTTAGTGTAAGTTTTCATAAGCAATTCCTTTTGGAAACTGAACCATTGTTCATGTAAGGCTCAGTTTTGTACTCCTACTTTAGGCTCTGAGCCCACAATTTTATATGGGATTAATTTCAAGCATGTGGTCCTGTGGTCTTCAATAGGGCTACTTAAGCCTGAAGTTAGGCACATGTGAAAGCATTTTCAGGATCAGAGCTGTAGGAGAGATTCACGTGTATTTTGATGGGAGTTTTGCCTGAATGAAGATTGAGCCCATGTGCTACAAAAGCCTCTCTTTGACACTCCAGTTGGACTGGAGTAACTAGGGAGAAGTTAATTCAGTGAGATAAATGTCTATTGCAATTTTTTCTATACTCGTCAGAGGAAGATTTTTTTTTTACTGCTGAATTTCCTTAGTGTGGTATGTTTAACTTCATAATACGTATACTAGTTCATATATAGCTTAATGTCACTATTATATAAATTCTGTACTGTTGCTTTTGTATTATTTCACTTTGAGTGTGATTATAAAGATGGTGTAAATCTTCAGAGTACACCTTTTATGTGTAGTGATACGCTTCACTTTGTGAATTCTTTTACAGGCATTGTATCATTTAAAAATCACAATATTTCTTTGCTGTTGTGAGTTTTGGGTATTTTCTTACAAAATCAATGAGGATGACTTTGAATACTTGAATAGGGTAAAGCTATTGACCATTTAGAAGTTTAGAATTGTGTTTGATTCATGCATATAACTACCAGCCAAAATCTAATGACATTATGTAGCTCATGAAATAATTGAAGTCAGTTTTTAATAAATATTTTAAAATTACCATTTTAACATAAATACAACACCTCCTGCATATTAGTTTGCAGGATCTAATGGAAACCTGGACTTCAGAAGGTTGTGTTAGTTTGTAGTACTGCTGTGCTTATTGATGCGAATCTAGATATTCCAGTCTCTCAATAAAACTAGTTTTTGAAGAGAATCTTAAGGTCCACAATTTGATGTGTTTTGGCAACGGTGTATGAGAGTCTGTGAACTGCTCTCCAGTGGTGCAATGTCTGTAAACTGAAGGCAGGGATTGAGTTAGGTAGCTGCAGGACTCTTTGACACATCTGAGCCAATGCACTGGAGGTCCAGTGTGAACTTTAACTGCAGGACTGTGTATGGTTTCACTGGTAACACCTTCCCCACATTATTTCCTGTTTGAATGTGGAAACTGATCTGAGCCTGGGTTTGAGCATAGCACTAGTGAGTGGCACATGCTCACTCCAGCTATAGCCTATCTCTCATTACAGAGTGGCATGTCTTAAGGTTGCTTTAAAAAACACTTTCATTTCAGAAAGGGACTACCAGACTTTGGCTTCACTGGTACTACCCCAGTATGTTGCTTTTAAAAACTACAAATCTTTCAGAAATTCTGAAAATTCCTGTGATTGGCACTTGACTGCCCCATTGGCTCAGATCTGTACCTGCAGAATGCAAGGGTCAAGCATGCAGACAGGAGTCATGAGATGGTGCCAACCACAAATCCCAGTGAAGGACTGGGGAAAGAGCACAGTGTGAAATACTTGTGGTTGTTAGAAAGTCTCCTTGAATTCCCCCCCCACCATCTATATGCTAACAGGTGGGATAGAACAGTCTCTCAGATGACTCATAGACAGTCTTTTCAGTATGTAACAAAATATGGTAGTCTTGTACATCACAGATTCTCTTCCACCTGTTTCACTACTGCTTTCTCAATGTCACTTCACCCAGGCCAGCTTACAGCAGTGATTGGTTTTGCATGGTGCTAAAGAAGAATAGTTTCAGAGTGGAAACATGGAAGTGAAAAACTGTATCTGTGTCTTGACCCTCTGTCAGCAGAGTTTATCCAGGATTAATTTTTTTACCAAAGGTATTAGAATTGCTTGAATAATTCTGGTGTAAACTAAGGTTGGATCATTCTTATTCTAATGCCTCACCAGCCAGAATAATGTGATGAAGAATTTTGCTAGTCACTTTGGCTGGGAAGATTAAGAGAGCACTTGTTAAAGTGATTGGAAAAACTCTGATGTGTGTGAGAAAAAGAAAAATATGCAGAGAATCTTGAAACTGCTCAGGCAAGGCTATGTTCCAAAATACCAATATGGTACATTATTAATTTTGAGCAAATATGTACAAAAAAGCACACAGAAGGTAAGTAATATAGAGCAGATGCAAAATATTTCTTTAGTAATATTACTTGAATATTTCCTGTAACATGACCATATTTGTAGTTGCTAACCATTTTCTTTTGAAACAAAATCATGACTCATGGTTGATGTAATTTCTCTTACAATAGGGTGAAAATGCATTTAAAATGCTACATGAAAATAATTTCTTTACAGTACCCCAAAAGCTGGACTTAGTTGGAGAAACTGAGGAGGAAAAATTCAATGCAAAACTGCATCACTGAGCCTCAACTTCCCTGTATTTAGATAATTAGTCTTATACTAGAAGCTTCTGATACAAGTGTATTGACTCAACCCACAGACTAGTAACTAGCATGTAGAAATGAAGCAACTCAGAAGTATGTAACATTTACAGCATAAGCATAAATGTCAGAGATAATTAGGAAAATTAGTGCAGCAAAAAATTTACATCTGTAAAAGCTGAAAGAATTTAATATTTTAATGATGTAATGATGTATACTAAAGTTCCTGTGAGTTTGAAAGTCCCTATTGAAATAGCTATTGACAAGTTCTTTTATGCACTCAGTGCACTACCTGCTCAGCAGCACACTGTCATTTTAGAGCAATTGCCCAGCAAACTTTTAAAATGCTGTCACAAAAAATTGCTAAAACAGAGGTAGCTCTTTAATTTGTCTGCCACTTTTTCTGTCACTCCTACTGCACTTTATGTTGAGTGCAAGGTTTAGCTGTCACATCTGAAGTCCTTCCACATATTTCTAGAGGTTGGGTTGAGGCCACGTTACCAATTTGTCCTACAATGTTAAGGGAAGTTTTAAATAAAAATATTTTATTCACACTTCTTTTACCTTTAATATAGAAGATAGGAAATTATTCCTCCTATGGTTGAGGAGACTATTTGGGATTTGTAAAATAGAATGAGTTTCACTAGAGATCCTGATTTGTCCAAATCCAGTTGTTTCACAGGGATACGTGCATATGTGTATATATATGCACACGTGTATATATGCATACACACATATTTTCCCTATTTGTGTGTGTGTATATAAATACATAAAAATACAGTTGCTTAAGACTGGACATTAACTGATGTTCTGTCCAGGTACAGGTTCATCCTATGAACATTTTCTTCTTATACAAGATGAAAAGGCATCAGTACGAAGTTTGAGAACAACCCACCTCAGACTTAAAGGTCGCCAGGACACCCAGCTGGGATGTGAGAAAACACAAAGGGAAGAACTCAAACATACTTGTGTGCACTGCATTTTTTGGTGGTCACTGGTTTATCCAAATATGAAACAGTAAAGCAGTTGAAAGCTTTGAATTTTCATGAGATGGGACAACTTTTTACACAGTTCTAGATCCAGGAAGTTTCTTGCACGTTGGCTACTCTTGTGTGATCTCAGAGGCAGGAAGGCAAAAACATAGTTCAGTGTTTTGTACTTCTCTTCTAGAAGGGTTTATTATCTGCTTTTTTTTTTTTTTCTTCTTTGTGGGCCCTTCCAAGTGATAAAATTCTTGTTATCATTCTCCCAGGGCAGAGTAGAGGTATGAGGCATCTATGTCAGACAGCACCTTCTATGCCAAGAAATGGGAAGAGTTGCTTTAAGGCCACAAGATAGTTATGCACACTTCCATGTGGTTAGTATTGGTCTTCACTGGATATCCTGAGATAATGAACAAGGAGTAGGAGGAAATGTCGGGGTCTGTTATCCTTCTTATAAAGGCAACTGAACTATGGCATGTGTTGCTGACTTTACAATTGAAATTGAGTGTAAAATTCTGAATTACAGCAACCTGATCAGCTAAATGCTCTTACTACTAGAAAATGGTTTCTCCTGTCTGAATCCCATCACAATTGAAACTGCATCATGAGGAGACAGCTGAAGTTCATTATCATGTGGATCATTTTTTGTTTTCTCATTCCTTGAACATAATTTTCATATTTAGCTTTCAGACTTTTGAGGGTAAGATGGGAAAGAAAAAAAACCAACACTGTTTATAGGATTACTTTTAGATTTCAATTTAAAAATTGCATTTTGATTTTCACCATCATTTAATTCTCTCAAGTGAATAGTTACAAAAGTAAAAACATAAAGAGCCAAGTATGATATATACATTTAAATGATGGAAGAAAAACTTCTTTTAACATACAGAGTTACTAACAGTTTACACATTTGACTGTAGGGGGAGTGAATATTCATAATAGG
>VZTU01033997.1:0-10625 GCA_013400835.1 Zapornia atra | reverse complement strand
AATAAGGACAAGGGCTGGTGATCCTGAGGCTGTTGTCCTTTAATTTGCTTCAGAATCATAGAATCATAAAGGTTAGAAAAGACCTGCAAGATCATCTAGTCTAACCGTCCCCCTACAACCTATGTTCCTAACTAAACCATGTCNCTAACTAAACCATGTCCCTAAGTACCTCATCCAATCTGTCCTTGAACACCCCAACGGACAGTGACTCCAACCACCTTCCTGGGCAGCCCATTCCAATGCCCAGCCACTCTTTCAGAGAAGAAATGTCTCCTAATTTCTAACCTGAGCCTCCCCTGGTGCAACTTGCAGCCATTCTCTCTCATCCTATTGCTAGTTATCTGTGAGAAGAGGCTGATCCCCAGCTCACCACAACCTCCTTTCAGGTAGTTGGAAAGAGCAATAAGGTCTCCCCTGAGCCTCCTCTTCTCCAGACTGAACAGTCCCAGTTCCCTCAGCATAGAATCACGGAATCATTAAGGTTGTAAAAGACCTCCAAGACCATCTAGTCCAACGGATTAAGCTTCTCCCCAAATGTTGTTAATATCACTTCTGTGTTGAGAGTGCAGTTGCATCCTATTTCAGTTTTTTGTTTCAGTTTCTGATCAGAGACTTCTTTTTCCCTCTCATCCCTGAATTTTCTTTTTAATGTCTTGGTTAAAAATTACTCTGCTCAGTAGAAGCCCCTCCTCCTCTACCCTTGAGAGGCCCCAGCTAAATTCCCCTGGCATCTGTTCAAGTTTGATTATCTCAACTACGGTAAAGCCAAATTCTGCATATTATATGTCGAAGTCTTGTTATAATTATTACTTGGGGGGACATCTCACCGGCCCTTCTCTACTTCTTAAAATAAAAAAACACAGTTAAAGCTAAACTGTTTTGATAAATTCTAGCACCACTAACCATGACACAAATAAAATAGAGCCAACCCTATCTCTAAATAGCTGTTTCCAAGAGATGAAGGCAACTAGATGGTTAGACATCTAACTAGAGACAGCCAAGATTCAACAGGGAGTTAGTCCAAGAGAGAAGACACCCCCATGAAAAGGGGCTCTGGATTGTGGCATGCCTAGAGCAGACCAGATATTTGATTCATCAAAGTTTCCTCTTACCTCCTTTTGCTCGTGAACAGTGATAGAAAAAAAATGTTTCTGAGTAAAACAATTGTGTTTCTTTCCCCCATTAAAAAAAATGCACTCTACATAGTGTTTTTTTCCATTTGTGAACAAGTAGATCACTTCACTGTATATGTATATATTTGATATATATAGAGGCCAATATATTTCCTAACTAATAATTTCTTTAAAATAGTCTCAAGTTTCTGCTGTACATCTTATAATGAAATACCATGGCTCCAGATCCCTTTTTTTCCCCTGACTTTAGCAGCGTTATTACTGTATTTCCAGAGGAGGTATATATGAGTTACAAAGTTTGATTGTGAAGTAATAGTTGTTCAGGGATTTACAACCCATGCTATCTGTTACAAAGGTACCTGCCAAGCATGTGAGCTTTTCTCTCAGGAAAAACAATTAGCCATGAACAATGAAATCATGGATTACTATTTTGGAACTTTTCCAAGCTTTTGGCAGGGTTGTTCTGGAGACCCCTCTTGCTGCAAGCCTCCCGATGGTTGGGACGTATAAATATCAAGGTCAAGAGCAATCTCTGCTTATAATTGTCCAAAGAAATACGTTTCTAGCTCCTTTCATGATGTCATTGACCTTGAGAAAAATAATTGCTAAGGTTGAATAGTCTCATGGTGATCTGCCGAGCAGTAAAATTGCTTACTCACAGTCATGACAACCCCCCAGGGCTGGTATTTGTGACCTGCACACTACCTGATTGTGACTATTAGTTTTCGAGGTTGAATGGTTTAGGAAAGATTAAGAGAAAATCTCTATGTTGATCTGAGATTGAGAGGAGAAATGCCACTTTTTCATTTTGAGGTGCATCAGTAGAAATAATTTTGAAATACTACTGATTATTCATGAGCTGAAAACAATTGCTAATTCCTTGCAGCAGCAGAATTTTCTATTTAAAATGAACATCATTGTTCAAAAATCACTCCCAAATTACCATCTCATTTGCTTTTCCCAGAAGGTATTAAATGTGATCAGCGTGCTCATAAAGGGAATCAAACAAATGATAGAAAATTAGTCTGTAGCAAACAGACTGACTAATTGTTGTTTTGAAGGGAATGAAGAGATGCGCAGGGATAGTTTACTTTCTTGACTTGTTTTTAAGCTGTGCTGAAAGTATCCTAGAAGGCTGACCAGGAGGATTTGAGTGCAGAGATTTACAATGTGCAGCCATGGACAGATGAACATCCCAAGCTAAGAGAGTTTAGCATTTAGATTCTGCAGTAAAAAATAAACTAGCAGGATTATGAATGGTCTTCCTCAAATGAGGACGTGTGGTCAGTGTACAGGAATGTTAGGTTTCTGGCGCTAACAGGCAAATCTGGACTGATAATAGCGTGTGTTAGCATTTATATGGCCTCATAAATACCCGCTAAAATTTTGGATAGCTCAGAAGAACATGAAAAAAAATAATATTTTAAGGATCCTATTAGAAATCCTCCCTGTCCCACAGGAAAAGCAAAGTTTTAAGATGTATTAGGCAGGTCTCATGTTGAACCAAGGGTACACTGGTACAGATAGCCTTAAGCCCACACAGACTGGAAAAGTAGAAACAGGAAAGAGAGAGCAAAAACCAGTTGGCAGGACTCAAGATGACAAGAAAAATATCAAGGAATCCTTTAGCAGAAGTGAAGACATACTTTAAATCAATTGCAGTGGATAAATAAATTAAAAATAGTTGAAAGTTTTAATTTAGTTAGCAGGCATCCTTTTAGCTTGCACCTGGTGGGGGCTTGGAGTTTGGTTGATTTTCTTCTTTACAAATTAACTGTTAAATCACTGGTTGGAGCCAGAGTCCAGTGGGTAAAAGGGAAATGAGATCAGTGCCCTATATAAAATATAGGTAATCATGTCCTGAGATGACAAGAAACCAGACACTTACTTTTTGGAACAAGGCTCTACAAAGCAAAGCACAGAGAGGAATTCATCACTAGTTTCTGCTACAAGAACATCCTTGAGCACTACAAGTAGGCATAAATACCTATCTAGAAGTTTGATGGCAGGTTCAGGCCTCTACTACTGAAACAGCCTTAGGATTTCTACATATTATAGAAGAGTCCCCAACTCAAAAAGTCATTTTCAACACTTGAGTAATGGTATATTTTAAGTTAGTGTTTATGAGACAGTTTTACAAGCCAAGACCAATTTTATGCAAAATGAAACGTCAGAAAAGGAATTAAAATGAAGTGACAGACAATTGAGAACTTACGTTTAAAAACCTTACAAAAATATGTATGTAGCAAGCAGAGCTGAAGCACTGAAAGCTTCTAAAATATATTATAGGTCCCTACGCTGTCCATGGCAGTTTTCACACCAGTCTGGGAAGCAGTAACAGGAGTATCACTCACACTGCCCCAAAAGGACTTCATTTCCAGGAATTATATGTTTGGCAAGATGAGGAGTTGTGAAATATCAAGGGTAGGCCGCATGTTAGAAAGCTAAGAACAGCAGCCTTCCTCCTCTGAAAACAAAAATGAAAATAGCCTTCTGAATATAGAACAATGTAGACAACTTCAGCAAATACAGTTGCCTGGTAAAAAGGCCCAGTGCCTGTTCAGAGGTTATTAATGTTAGTGGCAAGTTCTTGAATCTCACAATGAGTTAAAGACACTCTTCTGGGTTGATGTAAAGGTCTGTCACTTGGACAGAGAAGAAGTTTACAGCAGTGCCACCTTCAAAGCTGTCCTTTCCAGAAGGAACCATGAAGGATCTTCTAATACACCATAGTCTTAAGTACAAGGTTACCAAGTAAGCAATGCATTCAGTGCTTGGCCTGAGCTCCTTCCTCTTGCCCAAGTCAATTATATATAAACCAAATTGGACTCCTATGTTCTCCTTGCCTCCTCTCACAGCCTTTCATCAAACAGTTATTTAAAATAAATATTTCCTTCCTCCATCTCTTGCTAATGTTTGCCAGCATTAGCTGAAGTTGTCAGCCCAAGGCAAGAGACAGCTAAGAGGGAGAAAATCATACAGCAGGGCCCCCCTTTTTCTTCTGAGCTTGATGCTTTACTTCAGCAAGTCTGCTGGATCCCACCCCTTCAAACCTTTCAATTTCTTGCCAGGTCCAAGGCTCCAATTTCAACATTTTCTTTATGCTAACTCCTACTTGTGACAAGCCAAATGTACATATTTTTCACCACAGATAAACCCCCTTCACTCACATCCGAGAACAAGAATATGAGTATTCAATACATCACACTATTAACATGGCTACAAACAAGGGAGCCAAGTCAATAAATTATATGATAGGCTTCTCCCAGGGGATGAGGAGGAAGTAAATTAATAAAGGTACATATGTTAGGCAAGGCTGAGTCCCTAACAAGACATCTGTGGAAGGGAGGGAGAGAATAAATCTGTCCCTTATTCTCAGTGGACCTGCATTAATCTTGCCTCAATTAGGCTTTTCTTACCTATTGCCTTCCCCGATGAACAAGCAAATAAAAACTGGGAGAGAAGAGGGCTACAGCCAATGTATAAAGTAAGAAAGAAAAAATGCAGGAAATTATTCTTGTGGAGCAAGAGAAAGTTAAAATATTGTGATGAAGCAATGCGCAGCTCCTCCATGAACAGTTTATGACTGTGGTGGATTGGCCCTGACTAAAGGCCAAATGCCCACCAAAGCCACTCTATCACTCCCCTTTTCAGCCAAAAAGGGGAGAAAGTATATATTGGGAGGCTTAAGAGTTGAGATAAGGACAAAGAGGGATCACTCTACAGTTAGTGCAATGGGCCAAACAGACTCAACACAGAATAAAGGAAAGTGATTTATTAGACTATAAATACACAGCCAGTGAACCAGAGTCGGGTAATGAGAAGTGAGCCCAGGTCTTAAAGCACCTTCCCCCCACCCCTCTCTTCTTAGCAGACTTAAACTTCATCACAATTTTACTGACTTCTTTCCCCCCCAACATGGTGTGTGGAGGGGCAGGGAATGGGGAATGGGGGTTTTCAGTCCATTCCTCCCAAGTTGTCTTCTTAGCTCGGGGGGGCATTCCACACACACGCACCCTTCCACTGCTCCACTGTGGGGTCCCACTCACAGGAGACAGTCCTCCACGAACATCTGCAGCATGAGTCCTTGCTATCAGGGAGTCATCTCAGTTGCCTCAGCGTGGCTCCCTTCCATGGGGTGCTGACCTTCGGGCCCAGACTGCTCTGGCCTGATCTCCCACAGAGTCACAAGTTCCCCAGCAAACCTGCTGCGGCATGGGTCGATGTCTTTACAGGCAGTAGATGGTCTCGGCTCCCCATCCCGCTCCACCATGGTCTTCTCCACAGGCTGCAGGGGAATCTCTCAATCCTGCACCTGGAGTGCCTCACTCTTCCCACCCCCCACCCCCCTCCTTCTTCCCTGGCCTTGATGTCTGTACTGCTCCTCACATCTTCTCACTCCCTTCTCTGGTGGCAAAATGCACCTGCCTGCAGTTTTTTTTCTCCTAAATGTGAGTCCCAGAGGCGCTGCGACCATCGCTGACTGGCTCGGCCTTGGTCAGCAGCAACTCTGACCTTGAATCAGCCAATGTTTACTCTCTGGGGCCTGCAGAGAGCTTCTAGTTGCTTCTTGCAGAAGCCAACTTGGCAGCACCCCCCTTCTCCATTAAAACCCAGCTACGCAAAACTGCAACAATGACTTAACACAACTTACACACTACTTTTTCTCTGCCAGGAGCCCAACAGCTACAACTAATCCTTTACACAGTGTTTTGTCAAAGAAGGAGATCAAGGTGACTGTTGTGAAGAAGGGACCTCCACTTGTAGAGTCACTTTCTCTGTCAGTCTCTGTGTCCTGCTGCCTTCATATCTGTTTATTCCTCCCTCCCGCCTATTCACTTTGGATGTTGGAAGAAGAATCATATTCCATTTTCACTATGCACATGTTTTTTTATTCTGCAATTCTCTTTGTAAGGTGCTGACAATTAGTTATCTGCTAATCTAATAATACAAGAGTGTATGTCTGTACCCCCATAACACAGCGAGTGAGAGCCAAGACAAACTTATGTGTGCCTTAGGTGTGTGGAAAGTGTGGATTTAGAGGGAACCTTCACAGGTTTCAAGGTGTAACCTCTAGAGCCTGTACTCTTTAACAACATTGAGACATGTTAATAGCCCCTTACAACACAGAATACAGAAATGGCAACAAAATTATTCAGTGGTTTCTTGCCCAAATGATGTTTACATTTGCTGAAATCACATTATACTGCAGTCAGTGACATCCACCTTTTCTATTGCTGCTAAAACCCGAAATCTGTCCATCCACCTATACACCTATCCATCCACCATCTTCTGATACAGCATAGCACCACAAATCCCTATAACCATCACTGGATTAACACAATATTCACACAAGGTGGGACCCAGACATGGATGAAAGACAGAGGCCCCAACCCTGGTAGCAGCCACACACCCAGAAAAGTCAAAACTCTGGGTATTCAGCAAACTGGGCCCAGCCTTCTCTTCCTTTCTCATTCCCATTCTTGTAATGCCCTCCCAGGAAAACTGCCCTGGAGCAGAGGAAATAAGCTCAAATGCCCAACAGTTTTATTGCCACACCACCATTCTCCTTGACTTATCATTCCACCACTTTCCCCACCCAATTTCTATTTACAGTTTAAACTCTCTGAGGCAGGAGCTGTCTCATACTCTGTTTGCACAGCGCCTAGCACAATAACAATCTCATGACCTTCAGATGGTCTTTTTTTATTTTTTCTTTTTCTCCTCTCTTTATACTTACATAATGCATATGATTCATTAACATGAAGTCTCTCATAACATGGAACATCTGGGTTTGGTTTTTATTTTCTCCTTGTTCTGTGAAGTTGTCAAGTCAGCTTTGGGATATTTTGTCTAAACTTGATCCTTAGAAAGTAGATGTAACTAGGAAGGGAAATCCTTTCCAATTTCATCTTTTGGGGATAATCCCATGTTACTATATGCTATTTCCTGATTAGATGTTTGTGTTAGGAAGAACATCTTTCTACTTAATGGCATCTTTCATTTAGTTTTGGAAAAGATAATCCTTGGGTCATCAACACTTTCTGTGGTCCTGTTGAGCTTGGCAGGGTTTTCTTTCCCTATATTTCACAGCAGTTTTTTGCCCTATATATATTCCCTTGGAAGGGTCCCTCCATCTGCTTTGTATTTTAATGCTTGGATGAGGCTCTGTGTCTTGGGTGATGTGGCCATTTCCGCATAGGGCATTATCTGGTTTGCCTTTTAAAAGGTACTGCTTTGCAAATTAGAGGCTAATGATGTATAGCCCAAATACTAACTGTCTCATTACTGGTCACCAATGACTTTTTTCAAATGTAAAATAACAGATGGTGAAGAGAAATTTTATTTCCTCTTCTTCCAAGTCTACCATTTGAGCTAGAGGGAAATAGGTGAGAAAAGGGGAGATCTGGACACACAATTCAGATTTGAAATATATTTGGTTTTAATCAGCATTTGTCTATAGAACTGGTCAGGTTTTAAATGTTAATTGCAATCTTTTCCTCTATTTTGGTCAAAATTTTATACACTGAAATCAGATTCAAAACTGACAAACTGTAAACAAATGTTTACTACATTATACAGTTCATCTGTTTTTGTCTTTAAGATGCAGCGATCTCCAAGTACAATTGGTAAGTTACCTTAAGTTTTTAATAATGAAAAATAAGCAGCATTGTAAGAAAAGTGTATTTTTTCCTAGCAAGGAATTGCTATTACTACAATTTTTCTATATCAACATGTTCTGTTCTAGGAAGATGAGATAAACTGCTGAAAAAATGTCTATGGGATATACTTCATAATCCAGAATTTGATGTATAGTCTACAAACATTGCCTCATATTTAAACATTGCATCACATAAGTGCTAATTAGTACTTATACTACATCTATACAAACAGATACATATATTTTCATCCATGTCTGTCTGTGTCTATTATATTATTACATTGCTGGTAGTATCCTGAGGATAACATACTTGAAAAGTAGTTTGTAGCAGCTATGGAATGGTGGGTGAAATTTAGTTCAGACCAAGTCCTGTTTGATTTGGACATGGATGATACTTCTGGACTGAAACTTAAAAAAAGATGTCTCCTGTTGCTATAACCTTGTTTTCAAGTCTGTGTTTTATTCCAAGTACATGCAAGGAGTAATAGACTGTACTCATCTGGAGTTGACAGTCTCTCTTGTTCTCTGTATGTCTCTGTAAGCCTTGGCCCAACTAGATGATAGGGTTTTAAATGTGTTTCTCATTGAAATTGTTATCTGTCCTGCAATGTTTACAACAAACTTTACAATTCTAAGTCTTTATCAAGATCTCTGTTGATATTATTAGGACTTTTACTTTAATATATATTGAGCAATTGTTAAATATTGGACATGTATATGTTTTCTTGACCATTTAAGTAATTATGTGTTTTATTGAGAAGCAAAGTAATTGGTGATGGAAATAACCATAATAATTATGTAAATTATTATATAGCGGTAGGTATCTTAATGTATATGACTTGCTCTCAAAAAAATTGTATGTAGGCAAAAAGAAAATGCGAGAAAAGTCCTAAGAAGTGCTCCTTATTGCTCTGCTCCAAGCCACAAGGTTCAAAGACTACATAAAATTCCCTGGATAGATGAGAACCAAGACTGAATAGATTATTCATCTGCCTATTCTGATGTATTTTCTGAGTTGTTTTCTTCAGAGAACAAGGAAAATGTTCTATTCTTATAGTTAGTGTTGGAGTCTTTTGTGTGTATACTAATTTTTATAGCAAAACACCCTTGTCACTTCAGATGCACCCACCTCTTGCCTCTTCTCAATAAATGTCCCTCAGGAGCAACAAAAATCTTCTGTCTCATTTTTGAGCAATCCATGGCAAGATCTTCTGTTCAATTCTGTTCCAAGACTTTCCATTAGGGGAATTTGAATCTCTTCTTTGCCACCTTGATGGAAAAGGACAGGAAAAGATTTAAAATTTAAGTAATTTAAATAACAGCAGCAATTTTTCATCTTTCTCAGCCAAAGCTTATCCTAATGCTCCTCTGAATACTTGCATTCTCCCCTGCATATTTAGCTGATGCTAGCAGACACTTAGCCTGTGTGTCAGCCCTCTAGGGATGCAGCCATAAATGTCTTCCTCAAAACTGCATTGAGTACCACTTCCCTCACAGGAAAACTTAATGACTTCACATAGGAATCAAAAAACCAACTGAGGCCCCTCACGTCACTGAGGAATTCAAGTTATAGTTTACTTACTTATCCTTGCTTGAACTTACCTTCTGCAACCACTGGAAGGCTTTCTCTCTTTAAAATTCATGTATTCCATGGATGGTGCTTGTAGCATCCTAAATGAAAGGGATGAAAGGCAACATTGTAAAACCAAGCCCTGAACAACTGCTTTATTTGATCACCTTGTACAAAGCGTATCTGTGGCCAAGAAAGGGAATGGTTTCCCATTAAACTGAAGGACAAAACCAACAGGTTTCAATAATATGCCTAACCTATGTGAAATGAAAGGCCCAAATGGACCGTGTACTGTTCTTGTTGAAAGTGGGGAGTTACGGTTATAGCAGCTGGCATTGACTGTGTAAGAGTTATGGTTTATGTGTTCTATCATAGTTATGGGCTGGGGCAAAGCTTAAAATGGACAGAAGGATAATGAAAAGAGATGACTTGGTTTCTGTTTTGGTTTTTTGTTTTGGTCCAGTCTGTCATGTCCAACCCTCTCCCCTCCCCCCCCGAAAACTCAGTTTTAGAGCTAAACCTATGGTTTGGAAGAACCTGATTCTCAATTTCTGCGTGACTGGGGTTGGCAGGACTCAATGTTTGTTACCAGCACAATGTTGCTGTAATTGCTAGTAACAGTATTCTGAGTGGTAAAACAAAGCTGAAGACTGAAAATTTACTATGGCAATTCAACTTGAGGAAAACATTAGAACATATTTTCTATTCATTTTGGTGGCATAGATGAGTATGAAACTCAGGGGGAAAAAAGTTTGTTTAGTAAGGTTGGAAACACTGTTAATTAAAAAAACCCAATCAGCTTATAAATGCCAGATCCTCATTTAATGCCATTCACTTCCTTTCCATTGATTTAAGCAAGTATTAAATTGACTTAAAGGCAGCTATGTCAATGTCTATCACTGAGTGGTTTTATTCTGAATAGGTAAGAACTCGATTTCTTGAGTCTTTTATATTCATCATACCCATGTTGCATAGAGAGGCTGATCACATCACAGCAAAGTGCAGCCTGCCAAACACATAAACAAAACCCAAATCCCTCACCACGTGACTTCAGTTTAGATCATTCTGTGTGGGGGGGACATCTGGATATAGAAGTACATTTTATATATAAATACACACACACATAAAAGTGTATATAAATTATGTAAAGAATACAAAATTATATATTAAAATACATTCAAATAAAAATTACAAATTCATTATGATGACTTGACCACTGGCTTTGTCTTTGCACATTCACATGCATTCATTCTTTCTTTCA
>VZTU01033994.1:3160-16871 GCA_013400835.1 Zapornia atra | reverse complement strand
CATTTACTACTTTGCCTATTAATTTAGCATGATTGTTCAAGGTTTGCCTGACACGGAAGCTGGTTTTTGAAGCCCCCAGCTGTGTGCCTGTGTGGGAGTTGTGATACTTCAGAGACCATTGTAACAACTTGACAAAAATGATCCCACATCTGATGAGCTCTGGGCATCATTAAATCATTCCAGAATACATATGTCTCAGCCCGTCTACCGGTTCAAGCACGCAAGTATGACATATCTATCCCAGCAGTGTGGTGTTCAGAGTAAGGCCTCACTAGTACACATATTTCAATCCTGTGCACCACCTTTGTGGTTTGGACTAAGCTTCTGCTCAAGTAACTTATAGATTTAACCTGGGTTTATAAGAAAACTACCATTTCCCAAGAACAATCTTGACATAGCTGGGACCAAAGAACAGCACGGTTGTTCACTATTCGAAACTACAGCTACCATCTCAGCTGCCTGCTTTGCAGTCCATGGTTTTGAAGACATTGGAAGTGTTCCCAGCAGACATGCTATCAGCCTTCTGCCAAAAGGGGCTGTAATCTCAAAAATGGTTTCTTCTAGTTCACATATTTGTTCTGCCACTAAAGTATGAAGCATCTCCAGTAATGAATTAATGAATGCATTATAGTACATTACTTGTTCTTCCTTAACAATTTTCTGTCTTTTTTTCTTTGTTTGTCCCTGAAAAGTCATTCTGGTTCAAAATTTACATAAACAGCCAAACATTTTAGGGCCCAACTCCCATTATACAGGTGCATCATGACATGTCTTGAAATCATAAAGCAAAAAAAAACCAAAAAAAAGGAGGTTCTCAGTTTAGCTAAAAGAAGTGAACCTCGATATACTTTGAACTACCTCATCCTTCATGTAAGAAGAAATTCTTGCTTACCCAGCAAATTTGTAAAACAAAGAGAAAAAACAAACAAACAAACAAACTAACTAACTAACCAATAATAGATCCTACAGATCAATATATCTCATATGATTTCCTTTTGGAATTTGCCACTGTTGACTATTTTGCTGTTAGGTTATAAATGAATTTCGTAACAATGTATTTATTATACCTACCTTGGGTTTTTTTTTGTTATTTTAACCTGAATAGAAAAGGCATTGCAGAACATCATCTACAGTTTACATCGAATATGGATAATGTTAACTGATTGCTGTATGTTATTCCATTTAATGCATGGAAGTAGTAAAAATAATTAGCGGTTACACACTCTTTTATCTCATTAACATTCTCAAAATGTCAGGGTTTTTTTAAAAAAATAGATCTGTTCAGCCTAGCTCATAAGTGAATTAGTACTGTATTAGATTCTATCTAACTATATATTCATTATAAACTAGTGGCACTGATCCAGACTTAATTGCACTGTGATTAAATATTTATCTTGTTTTTAATGCAGCAAATGGAGCGTGCTGATTATAATGATCAAGGTGTCTCCATCTGGATGCAGCAAAAGCTAAGGTTCACCCCTTTGAGTGCAAAATGCTGTGGGTCATTTCTGCACATTTCCCTCTAATTCTGTTTCATGGATTTCTGTTACAGAGAAGAAATTAAACTGATTGTCCAGCTACCTTCCAACCATTTTTTTTTTTTTAAAGTAACTAGAATATTTTCTGACAGGAGGTCATTTAAACTTGATGGCTATACAGTGCCTTTCCTTAATAAACAGTCTGAAGCTTCTTGCTTAACCCTTCCATTCTCTGAGAATGACATGCTATACCCGAATTTGAGGCATGGTCAGTGTAGTAAGTGATGTAGTGATAATACACAGTGGGACCTGAAAATGCCCCAAATTTTCTCTTGTTTATTTCTCCTTCTCCTCCAGTTTCCAAGCTTGAGAACTTTCTTTCCCCCTTTACAATGCTTATTTGCAGCCCTTTAAACCCTTTACCACCTACATATGTGCTTCTGAATAAAGCCCACAGTATTCTTCCCCCACCACTTATCTAATAAACCTGCTGTAACAAATGTGAGGCCTGCTCTGAATCTCTACATGATCTTTCACACGAGGGTTTTATCTTCCCAAATAATGCCTGCTTTGTTCACAGAAAATCCAGGTTCAGGGTCTTGCCCTTTTTTTCCTCTAACTTTACAGTCCGGTAGCAGCATTGTTGTGTTGATTGTTTTTTTTCCTCTAGATGGTACTGTTTCTGTCACTGACTTCTCCCACTCTTGTTAACCCAAGTGTGGGGGCTTGGTTGCTACACCTCATTTTCTGTGTTTTACTTTGCAAAATCATTAAATCCAGATTCATTTACCAACTTAAGTTAGAAATATTTTTCCAAACCTCTTACTGAGTTGATTCTGGTTCACTTCAAACAGCAAAGCTTCTGCAAACACAGAGAATCTTGTATTTTGTAAAAATTTTGCTGGAGGACTACAAAGACCTGAAGAATCTTGTATGTTAAAATACCTAGAGAATTATTATAGATTGAGATGTTCGAAAGATGTAATTTAAAATTACTGTTCTGCCAACACTAATTTTTACAGGTTCTACATTAAAATAATTGCTCTGAACCCATTCTCTGTATTCTTGAAACAAATCCATCTCTGTATTCACTGCATCGGTCTGCTGCTTAAGTAAAATGTACCCAGCAATAAGGGAATTATACACAGTTTGGTCCCTAACGCAGAACATAATTTGGGATTTCTGTGCAACAGAGCTATTTTTATCATCATCGTAATTCTTGTCATCATATATGAAAATGTCAGTTCTTATTGTTTCATCGCACTTCAAACAGCCAGCCATCAGGACTCTCATCCTTTTTAGCTGTGTTCCACTAGTAACTCGGAAAAGAAACAACAAAACCAACCCTGTGAAGATTATGTGAACCTTAATTATAACAGCAAATAGATTAAAATCCAGTTAGTCCTCTTGCTGAGCATTCCAGTGGGAACTAAAAAACTCAACAGCTGAAACTTATGCTATTCATATTTGTATGAGTCAGGTCCTAATTACTAATGTCGCATTAACGACACAGAAACAGCAGAAGAGAATCTCAGAGGGTGGTTATCCTTAGGACATGAAATATTATTAAAAAGTGATGAAAGAGAATTACTAAATGCGATATATATATAGTCCAAAAAGGCATAAAGTAGTCCGCAGCAGAAACCAAGGGAACAAGACAAGACTTACACTCCAGTCTTTTATTTCCCTTAGGATGTAGGACAGAGGAAATACATCCTTTCCTCTTTGCATTTTTTCCATCTGTCATCAAAACCTCACAATTTCATGTACCCTACCCTAAATCCTTTTGAATTCCATATCATGTCACAGCTCTCCAACTTTTACTCCCTCCTCTTAGCAGGATCATTGTTCCCTGTTCCCCTGATAGCCCATTCCTGATTCATGTTGATCTCTTTCCAACACAGGCAACCATACACCGCGTAACCATCTCAGTGCAGCACCAGCTACATCCCCAGTGCAAATACAAATTAACTGCTCTTGATTAATGTGATTCACATTGCAGTTAGTTGTACTTGGATGAAAATATTGACCTATTTATTTTGGAGGGTACCAGTAATAATTCCTGCACAGAAACACTGGGGATTATTCTTTTCTGATAAACAATGCCTTAACTTAAAATTCCATTTTGTGTTACCTCATACAGGGCAGATGTCATTATTGTCATTCAAGTACAGGTCTCCACAGAGGTGAATTTTGCCTTCAGCAGAGATTTGTGCAAGGGCTGGGGCATAAGCTGCAGCCCTCACGAGGCCACAAATGTATTCCTTCAGGGAATCGCGTGGCAGACTTCCTCTTGAGCCTCACTCTTCTGGTGTCCACCCTCAGCGGTGGCACAGGCAGATCATCAGACATCCAACTTTCCTCCAGTTTGTGAGATCCAGATCTGTGCAGCAGCATAATGATGGTCATATTCATCTGAGTGATTTCAAAAGACGATGGCACAAACTAGTAACCGCCCTCCCGCCTTCTGATAGACAAGCTGAGTGCATGTTAATATTCTCTTTCCAAAATAGTCTAATCAGTATCTGGATATGACTCCTAAATGGGAATCCATATTACTCTTCTGTTTGGTGGAATGGAGTCAGGCTCAGAGAAGGTCATCTGATTGGAAAATGTGGATGTGGCTGTTAGGTTGTGAAGGACAGGGGATAAAACGAATAGGATATGCTATGAAAAGACACTAGTAATGTAATGTATTTACATCAAGGGTACCCCTAATTACAGGACTTGTACATTTTGAAGCAAATTATCTATTTGGAACTTCTTAAGAGAAGAGGTTGCAATGTATTGCCTGTATTCTGCTACTAAAAATTCATATAGAAACAAAACTTGATGAAAAATACATTAAATTATACTGTCCCTGCCCCTGCTCAAGGGTGGCTAAAGCACAGCACTGACCCGACAGCATCGTTGAACTGCATTTTGTTTCAAAAAAATGCCCAGTGTAAAGGTTTTGCAGAGAAAATTATTAGACTGGTTTTCTCATCCAGGAGGCTGGATTTAAAAAAAAAAAAAAAATTAAAAAAATCGAGAAGCTTCAGGTCAATATGGAAAGATTAAGAATCAGATACTGAAATATTGTCACTCTTTCCCTTCGTGTACATTAATAAATAAATTCTGTTCTGCAGGTTAACAGAACGAAATACTGTACAAAGCTTGAAAGTAATGAAATTCATGAATAACTGTAACAGAGACTCATAATATTGCTGTACAGTGGTAATTCATGCTTTGTAAGTCAATGTTAAAATATGGTACTGCAGGCAAATTGAATATATAAATCTATATCCAGACCTTCTTGATTTTGGGCTTTGGCTTCTTCATTGTAGCTAGCCATTTCAATAAAACTTCATGAAGTCCAAGTCTTTTCTCAGTGTTTATTTAACAGCATTCAAATACCTTCTAAAGTATATCGGGGTACAAATTTAACTTATTAATTAATTTTAACTTATTTTTTTAGTAATAGACAACTAGGCATTCATTGGAACATGTTACATTTTCATAATTGTTATTTTTATCAGAACAGTTGTCATACAACAACAACTCCCATGGCAGCTAGTGGAAGCTGTGTCTTGAATAAGTAATGATTATCAACTTCTGCACTGTGAAAGCTTCTGCTCCTTTATTTAAATCCAGCAGTACTGATAATTTTGATTTAGCAGTGTATTAGTTTACAGTACTGTGGATCTTATGTAAATATTTTTGCCACAATTTTGCAGTCACATACTATTTACTCATAAGGACTACAACTGAACTCAACAGTTTATGTAAGTGCAAAAAAAGTTGTTTCTGAAATAGTATTTTGAAACACTACAACTGTATAGATAAGATTACACAATACAGAGGAAGGCTGCTGAATACTACATATCATTCTTTCTTTAAGTCTAATAATGGACATTCATGCTCAGAGGTAAAATACTGCTTGTCTAAAAAACTTATAATAAAAGCTTCAAAAGAATATATAATAATGGTTCAATTTTTAAGACAAAAGAGGGAGTTCTTGGCTCTGGCAAATGGTCTCTAGCATATGGGAAGTCAATCTGTTAGAGCAACAATAAGAATTAGTAGATGTGAATGAAGTGGGAGATACTTGTTATTGCAAGAAATGGTCTAAGAAGTTGCTGCATGCTTGCAGAAATCCCCACATCCCTGCCTGAGTGAACTCACTTAGCCTTTCTTTGATATTCCTATGACCCTAAAGCAATTTATGTTCCCCTTATGATACAAACTACATCTGGATTTCACATGTAAAGTTGCTTCAACGATGCATTCAAAAAAGGACTGTTTGGTCTTGCTCACTGTTAACAGCAGGGAACCCATAACTGTTTATTAAAATATAAACACCAAATATTACTTCAACTTTTTTTCCCTGTTCAAGCTAGAACAGACTTACAGATTAGACTTACAGATCTTCTCAACACCGTTGTGATACACCTACTCAGAGAGTCCAGCTAACTGACCCCTTACTGGCAAATAGTACTGACAGAAGCCAGAGTCAAAGACAGTTTGGGACAGCGCCTCTTTTCACTTGGTAGGGGTTTGGGGGAGCATCAGTAGCAGGCAGAAGAGCAGTGACCACAGTGTAATTCAAGAAGAAACTCATTTGGATGGAACTGGGCCTCAGACCAGTAGCTGGTGAGACACAGATTCATAACGAGAAAGACCAGATGGAAGAAAAGAAGGCATCCCAGCACTATTTTAAGCCCTGCCCTTGATCCTCCAGGGCACTTAATTCCATTTACAGATAATTCAATTATCTGGCAGTTTTAACACTTCCTGGGCTGTGACGCACCACCAATCCACAGCAGTGTAATGGCATTATGCGTATCCCTGATCAATAAAATATTTCTCTTTCAGACAGGAATAAAAACTCACGTGTCTGATCACCTGTCCATTTCATCTACCATCTGGTTCAATAAAATCTGCTACCTGTATCTACAAATCTCTCCTTGTTATACTCTTCCTGCAACTTATGTCCCTACACCAGAAAGTGATCCTAAACATCACATCTTTCCCCAATTATAAAATCTCTTGCAAAGGAGCCTAAATTTAACAGAAGTGCCATACAGTCTCAGTTCAGCCATGCTCTCAGCTACTTTGACACATGACAGAGGGCTTTCCTTGGCAATTCCTCTTGTCTTGCTTTAGCAGCTATCCAACCTGCATAAGATTAGGCACAATTCTAAGGTTGTTAATCCCCTTACATAATAGGATATGAATTACTGGAAAGGCAGGACAAGGTTTCTGGTTGTAAGAATTAACACTTTTTTTTGTTGTGCAAGATTACCAAGAATCAGCACAGAGTACCAAGAATCAAAGTAGATTTTTGTTTGTTTGCTTGCTTTTTCATTAAACAAGATTTATGGATTAAAAAACCAATACATTTATGAACAAGAGATATGAAGTGATAGGAGAAGTTACTAGAACAACAAACATACAAGATAAGATCCATGATTGAATTTATTGCTAAACGCTTTCCTTGGCCATTTCAGCATGTCAGTAGACTTGTAAAATTGGAGATTATGCCATAGATTCATTACCAGGGGAGTTATTAGAGAGGGCATGTTCCCATTCATCCTGCTGTTAAACAGTCATAGAATCATAGAATCATAGGGGTTGGAAGGGACCTCAAGAGATCATCGGGTCCAATCCCCCTGCCAAAGCAGGCTCCCTATCTAATATTACGCAGATAGGCATCCAGACGGGTCTTGAATATCTCCAGAGATGGAGATTAGGCAATATAACATGGTAAGCAATAATAACAATGTACAGGGTTCATTTGTTCTAGGTTTTAGTCTTAAAGTAGTATTTTTTGCATCTCTTTCCTTCCTTTGCTTATTGCAGCCAACAACCCTAGGACTGGACAGCACACAATATGACCTTACAATACTTACACCCATCTATTCTTTTGTAACTTAAATTTTATATTGTTTCTTCATCTATTGATTTTATGACATTCTCAAGCTTAGGCTTTCTGGTACCCTTCTTCCAGCATGACACTGGACCACTACAATAGTATCAATGGTGAAGGGTCGTTTCAAGATTCACACTGGTTAACAGTGCTCAGAATCAAGGACTGTTACGTTGAGGTAGTTAGCATCAAGAGTGTACAACCTCCACCTCGAAGATCATTAGACTGCAAGGAACCTGACCACAGCCACTCTTATTATTTAACATTAAGTATAATTATCTGCAGTCTTATCTTTAAAAATTTTGTCAGTCGTTACACATTGATCTTTCTGTAGGCTCAAAATCTTTGAAACACAGAATATTCAGCATCTTAAATGTAAATCCTGGAAGGAAACAGCATAAATGAATGCAAAGAAAAACAAATTACAAACACAATGTGAAGAAAAACAAATTACAAGCATAACAAATCAACAGCTTTATGCAAGGTGAGGTTCTAAAAACCTCAGAATAAAAATTCATAAATTTGCACATACTTATGTGGATACACACTATGATACTGGGCTACACAAATTTAAGATCCACTTGTGGGTCCTCCCTGTAAAAATCAGAAAAAGGGTTTCTCCTGATTGACATTAACCATGTACATTCCTTCTGCAGAAAATTAAGAAAATGTGTGAATAACTGCTTGCATTCTTTTAAATATCTAACTCACTGGGATGACATATCCCATAAGAGGTTTGTGTTTCTTTTCTTTGGCTGCAAAGACTGACTTAGACTAAACTCTTTGCTCCTGAAGAAGAAATCTGGATGAGATGCTATGGATGCACTGCTGTCCAAAAAGAAGCATACTGCCCAAACAGTCGTGGCACAGTTTAGTGTCGAAGGCACAACTGCCAACAGTGAGGATTTAAAATTCAGATGGGGCAAGAATTGGCACTCATAATGTATGTGACACCGCTAAAATCTTACACTAATGAATAGCATTTGTGTTACATTGTCTGTCACAGTAGGGTATGGCTTGTTGTCCATGGAAAAGATAATTAGCATCTTTAAAAGCACTTACTTTAGTCCTAATTTTTGCTATCATGTGCTATCTTTCTAAAGGACTATTCATTCTACAAAAGATTTATTATTCAATACTTCTCTATTCTCCTGAATGAATGTCTATTACAAAACCTCAGTAAATAAAAACCACTTAAATTTGCTCTGAACCAAAAATGAATACAATTTCTTCCCAGTACTCTTATGTCCTACAGTGAATCCAATGCTTTAAAGGTGGTCATAAGACAGTTTAAAGCCAAAATAAGCACAAAATAGGCCTCTTGGGATGCTACTTTTGAACAGTCCTTTTCATTAGGCTTGTTAAACCACTTCCAAATCATCAACCAGCCTCTACTCCTGTTTGCTTTGCTTTCATTAGCATTTCATTTTTTTCTCCCTTTCCACACATCTAATGTCTGTGTGGAAAACTTTTCCAGCTTTAATCCAATTTACTTACGGCATCTCACCAAAGATGACTTGTTTTCCCCTTCAGTCTAACTTCTGCTACATGTTTTCACTAAATTCCCCTTCCCACTGAGAGCACAGGACACTACATGAGAAATCAGAGAGTAAATGAACGAACTACTGGGGAAACCACATTAGGGAAGAGGCTACTTTCAGCTGGAACCACCTCCTGATGCAGCTCAACATACAGCTGTACAATTACTAGCATGAGCATAAAGGAGAGGGAGAGAAAGCAATGAGTGGGTTGGAAGAAGGTATCTGAAATAAATGGCCTGCATGAAGGAAACAACCTTTCCAACAGCAGCTGACCCAATGCAGGTCATCCCTCTGCAGCCTTTTCCTGAGTATGCATATATTTAGACCCACCCACCCAGTGCCCATGCACAACTCATTACTGTAATTTCTTTGCCTGTCAATCCCCTCTCCCTCAGCAATTTCTCGTCTCAGTTTCCATTAGTTCTCAGATGAAAACAGGAGAGGATTTTGTCCTCTGTTCTCTGCCATGGTTAGCCTTTTGCTGTATTTTCTCCTATTCTTCAGCTTTGCTTGTAAGCACTGTGAACTCATGGAACAACAGACTACACCGAGATTCCTGGAGCAACAAGAACAATAGTTTGTTGTTCTTCAACTTGTTTTGCTCCATCTTAGACAATGAGGCAATTGATATCAATTAATAATCTTTGACTATTTTGTTCATGTGACCCTGTTTGAACTGTTAGTTCAGGTCTTTACATCAAGTGAAAAAAACCTGCAAAGTCTCTTCTGGGGGAATACTCTTTCCCAGATAGAAAGGCTCCTACTTCAAGCTACCCTATTGATACAGACCCACTACTAATCGACAGTGCTGACATTGCTGGAGCCTCACACATCCTCTCCCTTCCGGGGTGACATCTCCATCTGTCCAGCTCCCTGCTCTCCTTGCTGCGGAGATGCATTGGGAGCTGGTATTGTAGACTTGATTTCAGCCACCTTCAGACAGCAGCCTTCACTGCTGGTTTCCCTGCTGCAGACTTCTCAACTCTGTCGGGCCTCTGCTCACTGAGCATGAACTAAACCTACCTAGTTGGCTGACTGTGGACTTTTCCACTGCAGTAGTAAAAGCAACCTCTGACACTGCACTGTGAAATTGCCTGTCCCAGCTTCAAAGGTTTCAGCTCCAAAGGAGCAGAAAGGTCTCCCAGCAGAACAACAAAACGCGCAGCAGAACACCTTTTATTTTTTTACCTTTTTTTCCTTAACCTCATAATGAGAAATAGTGAAATGATCTGAGCTGAGTTCAGCCTAAGGCAGTTGGCTGGCATGGAAAACTTCTGTCTCGAAGTTCAGGTGAGAAAGTGAAGAGCAACCAAATGAAAATGTCAATGACATAAAGCAATAGCTAGTTTAGGGGATACCATTATTATCTTCCACTTGTGTTGGTACACTGGGATGAATGCTGTGTACTCACCACAAATACCACTCTCTGATTATGAGAAAATGCCCATGTATGAGTTTCTGAGAAAGGTGCCCGCACTGCAGGCTAATGTTGACCTCCTAGCACCCTTTTTGTCTAATCCTGAAAAGAAGTGAATGATTTTGACAAACTGAGTTATTTTTATGATATATGGACAAACATTCAGTAAGGGATAGGCTTAAAATACTAATTAATTTCCATTCCTGACCTAAGCAAGATTTTCAGCTTTTAAATATGACAGCCTACTGTAATAGCCTTCAGTGCCACCTGGCATCTAGAGCTATTTTTACTCTATAAACCTCATTTCCATCAGAATAGAGTTCAATATGACCTTTATATAATGTTCTCATTTAGTCTATATTTTGCTCAGAATATATGGGAAAGTAATTAACAAATTAGCTTGAGGGACTGAAAAATAAAATACGCACTTTAAGAAGAGAAAGAAAAGGAATTGTTACAAATGCAAACCAAGTTAAGCAAGAGAGTAAATCTCTGTTACAGACCCTGGAGGAAGTACAAATCCATTCCTTTAGAATAATACGGAAAGATGCTTTTCATTTTTAAAATGCGTAAAACAGAACAGCTTCGCAAAGCACAGCAAAATTATTGTGCCCCAAAAGACAGTCTGAGAGTGTGCTGTCACAAACCTGCACTGCTCTCAGATGCGGCTGTTTGGCAGGCAGTAAACTGAAGAAGTCCTTGAGACTAGAGCAGGTGTGTCTTAAGAGGTTTTGAGGGTAACAGAACAAGCAGATTAAATATCTCATGAACTTTTTGGAAAGTTTCATTTCAACGTGCTAGGGACATCTGTTTATTTTGTGGGGTTGTTTTGGGGGTGTTTATTCCCCTTTTCTGATAACCATCCAAGTACTTAAAATTTACATTTCTTGCAATCAACTGAAGGCCATTAGGGCATTATTTGCAGGAAGAAGAGATACCCTCAGTGGAATTCAATTTCACGTGCACAATCAGTTCAGCATTTTTAATGCAAACATGCAGTATAGTTAGAGTACAAGGATATACAGATAATTCCTATGTAAATATTAATCTCTGTAGGATCTAAAATGATTTTTTATTTGAACTCCCACTGTGCTTCTGCAAGAATCACTAACATGTTGCCAGCACTTTAGCCAACTGGATCTCTTCTATTTTGTAATGAACAGTGCAGCAACAAGTGCTAAAAACATTTCTGGACATAAAGGAAGAACTGACAATTAAAAAAAAAATTATTTACAGTGTGCCTCTGTTCAAACAAAAGACCCATCTATTATTTGAATTATAGAATCACAGACTGGTTTGGGTTGGAAGGGACCCCAAAGCCCATCAAAGTTCAAGCCCCCTGCCATGGGCAGGGACACCATCCACTAGCAGAGATTGCCCAAAGCCCGATCCAACGTGGCCTTGAACACTTCTTGCCCACAGCTTTTCTGGGCATACTCTTCCAGTGCCTTACCTCCCTCATTGTAAAAAAGTTCTTCCTCACTTCCTACCTAAATCTACTTGCTTTCAAACTTATATTATATCAAATTATTCTAAATTATCAACTATACATCTAAGAAGGTGCTAGGTAGAACCTTCCTAATTTCCACCATAAATACTCAACGAAAAATAAAAATCTAAAAAAATTTGGTATCATGAATTTATCTCAAAGTAAAAATAAATTGGGACAAGAGAAAATCTGGGATTTTAATAATTTTGTATCTACTGTTTTAAATGTATGAAAAAAATGACAATTCATTCAATTTTAAATGCAAGGTCATTTAGGAAAAAAAATAGCACCTATTTTTTGCCAAAAGTGTGTCTCGCATTTTTACAGTACAAATTCCATTCCATTTTTTTTTAACTCACCATATCCCAAAACCAATTTCATTTCTGAGGAACCAATAATATCACCAGAAAAATGTTACAAAAATTCTACTTATAGCTAATGCATGGTTTTTAAATCTACACATTAGTAACATTTAGCTCTTTATGCAGGGAAAATGTATGTTAAATACATTATTTTATTGTCTCTATCCTGTCAGTTTCCAGAGGTCCATAAGGAGAAACCCAATGCAAGAAATAGGCATCTTGTTTTATGGGAATGAGTAGGTAATTCCCATTCTCTCATACATTTTGAAGTAGAAAGTAAGTTATGGCTTTCCTTTGCCATTTCAGCATGCCACTCACATGAACATAGTTGGTGTGTGAGCACTGGGACACTAACTGAAGGAAGGGCTTGTGGATCCGAAACGTCCCTGAGAAACTCCCCCTTTCAAAGTAAGGCTCTCAATGAATGTGGTGACAATCCCTGTCTCAGGGAATCCCTGTAGAGCTCAGGGAAGTAACACTATTCTTCTAGACGTCTAATAGGAAATCTAGTGCAGTCTCTCACAAGTATCTAGGCTACGTTGAGTAAGCCAGGTTTGAAATGTATATTGCTTAAAATAATTAACTACTTTAAATTTTTAAAGGTTTTTTTTCTTTTATCTCCACAAACACAACTGATCCATAGTGTCTTATTCTGCAAATAGATTCCAAAGGCAAAAACTAAGGGAATATACTGTGATGCCCTGGTTTAAAAGGCTTCTTAACCACAGGAAAACTAGGGGAGAAACAAGGCACTAATTTTAACAGCCAGAGAAATGGGGAGTTTTCCTACCAGCAACCAAACAAAACATGTAACTTGGAAGCAACTTATATCTCAGTTATTGATTGACACCATGCTCATAAGTAAGGTTAATGGGCAAATCAGGGGATTTTTAGATGTTTAGTTTTTGGTAACTCCTGTCTCTAGTAGAACTTTCTTCCTGGAACTTCTGCTACTGTGCTTCCCCATTCTAATCCTTTGAATTCTTTTTTCTGAATTAAGCTTTAGTCTAGAGACTTTCCAATAGAATTCTCCCTCTACACTATATATGGCCTTTTCAATTTTTGTTTTTTCTAAAAAGCTACTTTTTCCCTTGTTTTTTACTTCTTCAGGAAAAAAAAAAAGCATGACAATAACTCAGTAACTTTTATATAAGTTGAAATTCTCCAAAAAGAAGGGAATAAATTAAATATTGCTCAGAATTATAGAAGAATAGTATTATTTTCTGGGGTAAAAAGTCCAGACTGCCTGCTGGAGTTGCATACAGATATACAATGCAGCTGTCCCATGCATGTACATACTGTGCCAAGGTTGTTGTAGGGATTAATTTTTACTATGGTCTTTGAAGAAGAAATTTCTGTCATGTATTGCATCTATTATGTCTTCAACACCTAGATTTCATAAGAACAATATTAATCTCAAACTGTGAAAGAGCTTTAACTATCATGAAATTCTAAATACATTTGCATATTGTATAGAGATTTAAGACTCAGATGCCAGCTACCTAACACTAGGTTT